>BRON01000021.1:0-257854 GCA_024345305.1 Mrakia gelida
CCTAACCCTAACCCTAACCCTAACCCTAACCCTAACCCTAACCCTAACCCTAACCCTAACCCTAACCCTAACCCTAACCCTAACCCTAACCCTAACCCTAACCCTAACCCTTTTTCCAACTCCTTTTCCCTCCCACACCTCCCCTTTTCTACTACAACACCCTCCCACACTTTCTCACACTTACTACTACACTTCACCTTCACTTTCGCTTCCTTTTCACCTTCTCTACTTCCTCAACCTCCTCACTACTTCCCCTACTCTCTTCTCCTTCTCACTCTAACTCTCCAACTTTTTCACTTTCCCTTCTTTTTTTCTCACCCAAACACCTCCAAACCAACTCACCTACTACCCAACACTGTTTCTCTACTTTTTCTTCACTTTCACTACTCTACTACTCTCCCACTCCTTCCGTCGTACCCAACACTCTTCCAACACGTCCTTTCCTTCCCTTCTCCAGCCCAACACCCCAGCGCTGTCCCTTGTCTCCACGACTCATAGACGGTTTCAGCTAGTTTTTTTCACTTTCCAAGACTGTATTCATTGCTGGAAAGGAGATCAGTGGCAACTTGAGCAGGTCAGGGTGCTTCATCAAAAGGAAGGACGTGACTGGAACAAAGAGTCATGAGACAATCCCTTTCATCTCGTATAGATCACCTCGAGTGATTCATAGTTGAAACCGAATTTCAATTCCCTTTCGATCGCATATGCCCGCGACTATAGTGGTGGTTTCGTTCGTGTTCTTCTAGCCGGTGAAAAGCATGTCCACCCTTTCGCATCTCGTCGCGAGCACCCCCAGTTCGGGCCCCAAGCAGCTGGAGTGGCATCAAACATATTGAGAGAACCCTCAAAGGCACCTGAGATGATCTGCGTTGGTTTCGACCAGCTGAGAGAAAATTTGAGTGAGTCGAACTGGCACAAGAGGGGAGAGGACGCGACATGAACAAGGGATCACGAAACGACTTCTTCCATCTCGTATAGATCACCTCGAGTGATTCATAGTTGAAACCGAATTTGAATTCCCTTTCGATCGCGTATGCCCGGGAGTATATAGGTGGTCACGTTCATGTTCTAGTAGCCGTTGAAGAGCGCGTCCACCATCTCGCACCCACTTACGAACACTTTTAACTTCGGACCCAGAGCAGCTGGAGCGGCACCGAATAAATTGGGAGAACCGTCAAAACTACTAGAGATGATCCGAATCGGTTTCGATCAGCTCAGAGAAGATTTGAGCAAGTCGAACTTGGCTGGAAGAAGGGAGGACGTGACTGGAAGGAGAAGTCCCGAATTGATCGCTTCCATCTCGTATAGATCACCTCGAGTGATATACAGTTGAAACCGACTTTCAATTCCCTTTCGATCGCATATGCCCGCGAGTATACAGGTGGTCACGTTCATGTTCTAGTAGCCGTTGAAGAGCGCGTCCACCATCTCGCACCCACTTACGAACACTTTTAACTTCGGACCCAGAGCAGCTGGAGCGGCACCGAATAAATTGGGAGAACCGTCAAAACTACTAGAGATGATCCGAATTGGTTTCGATCAGCTCAGAGAAGATTTGAGCAAGTCGAACTTGGCTGGAAGAAGGGAGGACGCGACTGGAAGGAGAAGTCCTAGATCGATCGCTTCCATCTGATGTAGATCACCTCGGGTCATAGATGGATCAAACAGGCTTTTGATTCCCTTTTGATCGCGTATGCCCGCGAGTATATAGGTGCGCCCGTTCATGTTCTAGTAGCCGTCAAAGAGCGCGTCCACCATCTCACACCCACTCGCAAGCACTCCCAACTCCTCAAAGAAAGCAGCTAGAGCGACACTGAACATACCCAGAGAGTCAGCGAAGCAATACGAGATCATCGGTAGGTCAAATAGCAATGCCACGGAAGAACTGACGAACGTCGAAGGGAGGCAAGGTCGAGATGCAGGGAAGGGGAGGAGCGGTGAGCTCAACGAGAGCTCACTCGACGAGCAAGAGAGACCTTCCAACACTCCTAAGGCATCCCTCTACTTCCCGGACCATGGCCCCACTTCATATAACCCCGATTTATCCACCAGAATCGAGGAAAAGGAGCGAGAACTCGCCTCGACAGACTCGACACAGGAAAGGAAGGAGAAGGGTCGAGCTGCCAGCGCACGGAGTGGGGAGGTCGAGGGAGGGAGAGGTGGAGCAAGAGGGGTAGTGGGAGTGTTTCGCGATGGAAGAGGAGGTATACTAGAGTGGTAGGAAAGAAAGAACGAGAGGATAGAATTGGTACGAGAGTCAGGACTGCATGGGGAAGCATGGGAGGAAGGAGAGTCAAGCTCAACATGACTCCATGAGCGACGAGCATCAGCCATATACATCCCTCGAAATCTGAGACCTCCCACCTAGGCACCCTAGCTGCCCTACTATACCCCCGAAGTCCCATTGAGATCCGAGCAAGAGGTGAGGAGAACGGAAGGAGAGAAGATGGAGGGAAGGAAGGGGAGGAGGTGGAGGTGGAGCTCACATTGATCGAGCTCATTTTCTCCTGCATCCAGCCCTGGCGAAAGATAAAAAGTGGATAGGGTTACTCCTATACTACCATAGACTCATAATGGAGAAGGAGGGGCAAGGGGGAAGCGCATGTATAGAGCGAGAGGCAAGGGAAGATGGGGGTTGAGCTTGAACGAACGAGAGGGCCCTTCCATCGACAGGTTCGCTGCCGCTGCGCAACAATTCTAGCAGTAAATCGAAATCTGAAAACATATTAGTCAGGAGGCCGGATATAAAGAACACGCTCCCCCTTCGAGCGAGCAACTTTTCCTACCACGAGGCTCAGACTCGCATAGGAGAAAGGAGGAGGAGCTGGGAGGTGAGCTTGGGCTCATACGTTTCAACCTCGAGACGTCGGCAAATCTTCACTCTAGAGCTAAGCCCTCTTTAGGGGACATACTAGAGCTATGTACCAACGACTCCAACTTCAGACAAGAGACATCAAATAGAACCGGAGAAGAAACGAAAGCGGAGCGCAACAAGATTCAAAACCAGTACAGAAAGAGGAGGACACGAGTTACTACGTAGGGCGAGAGACAGTCTTGTAGAACCAGAGGAGGAGAAGAGCAGCGTTGGTGAAAGGAAGTGTAGGGGAGAGCAAACCTAGCCAGAACGAGAACTCCACGTCCTTCTCCTTCGTGATCTTCCACTTGTAATATTCCCTCGTCCCCAGCAGTATCCCTTCTCCGTCAGACACCCACCGCCAGTCTGATCCAATCCTCCCCTCCTCGATAGCCCTCTCCCTCCAACTCCGATCCCGGAACAGCTGCATGCAAAGAGGAACAACCATCTTCGCAGCTCTGAACGGACACCCTCCTCCCATCCCACCCTCCGCCGCCTCGTCGTGCAGCGAGATAGGGAAGAGGCATCCGAAACAGCAGTTGGAGTAGGTAGAGCGTTGGGCGGTAAGGACTGCGCATGTCTCGAGACTCCTCCAGTTGCAGCCAGTACAGTACGAGCACCTGCGAGAGAAGAGAAGAAAGCGACGTCAGAACGCGTCGCGGTCAAGAAGGAGAGGCAAACAGGATCGAAAACGTACTCTTTCTTCTTGCTGGGGCATCCGTACTTGTGGAGTGAGGTGGCGTTGGGAGAGAGTTGAGTGGTTGGGTGAAGGAGGATGCACGACGAGCAGAGGGAGTCGAGGGTTCGGAGGAGATGGGCAAGTTCGTTGAGGAGGATGTTTGCTTGAGTATGGAGCTGACGTGATTGGAGGTAGGCTTCGGGGATCTCGGAGGAGTGAGGGATGGTAGGGAAGAGAGAGCTGATGAGGGGAGGAGAGATGGCTGAGGGGAGGAGGTTGGTGGTTCGGTGGGAGGGGAGGGAGGGAGATTGAGGAGGGGCAACGCGACGACGACGACATTCCGTACAGAGTCCACAGTCTCCCGACGAGAAATCGTTGAGCTGCTCCTCCAGTGCTTTGGCAATGCAGCTGTTTGGAGAGCGGAAGCGAGGGTCGAACCCGTTTGGGTGGTCGACGAAAAGCGTCGACTTCTTCCGTTGGAGGTCCCAGACGACGGTCTCCCAGTCTCGACCTCGACCTCCTCCCTGAACGCGCTCGGAAACTGTCCATCCTTTTGGGTGAGGAAGGAAGATGACGAGGTTGCATTGCTGGAAGAGGAAGGAAGAGAGTTCGGTTGTTGTTCTCGTCCTGACCCGACGCGACGCAAGGGGGGTTGTGTTTGACTCACCGGACAGTCCAGAGCTTGAATCCCCGCTGTTGTGCAGAACAGGTAGTCGATCCTTCCGGCTTCCCAATCCCTGCTCGTTCCATCCATCTTCCTTGTCTCCTCCACACCCGTCACCGCGTAGTAGACCTCCGTCCTCACCTCGACACCCTTCCTTTCCGCCTCCTCCACCAGCCTTCCTCGTAGCGCGTCCAGCTCCTTCTTGGTGAATCCAAAGATGATGACTGGAGCTCTAGGAGCAGAGAGGTGACCGTTCCCGAAAGTATCCATCATCGTCTTGAAGACGTCGTCGCTGGAGTCCAGCTTCACAACGTGGAACGTGACTCCAGGACGACGAAGAGGAAAGTTGAGCTCGGTGAGGGTTGAGTGAAGGAGTGTTCCGGCGTGTCTCCGTGCTCCCTCAGTCCAGCTGCCGGAGAGAAGGAGGAAGGGAGCTCGCGCAAGTCGAGCGAGGGAGACGTAGCCCATCGACGGCCTCCAATCCGACTGAGTCGCCCAGGTGTGAGCCTCATCCCCGACGAACTGGAGGACCTTCCCTATGGTGCCGAGGGAAGCGAGGTCCTCTCGAAGCTGCTTGTTGCCTAGCTGCTCGATCGAGATGAGGAGGACACCTCGGAGGCTGACGAGAGGGGTTTCGGGAGGGAAGGGGTGGGTGTGGACGTCGAGACTGCTGTTCCGACATCGAGCGTGAAGCGTAGCGAGGATGGAGCGGAAGGGTGTTATGAAGACGACGAGACGACCAGTAGGGTGACTGCGGTCAAGGAGAGCTCGAAGGAGGGAGAGGAAGGTCTTGCCCGACCCAACGGGGCTGCTGAGAAGGTAATCGGTTCCTCCGCGGATGATCTTGGCAGCAGCTTCGAGCTGGTTCTCGTAGAGCTCCGCTGATGGGTTGCCGGTCCACTCCCGAAGAAGGCTGGTGATGACGTCCGCTTGGGAGTAGGGAGGAGGAACGAGGAGAGGGGAGGGTTTGGGAGGAACGCGAGGAGGCGGAGGAGGAGGAGGAGGGGGACTGGATCCGTCGAAGTCGTCCATGTCGTCGTCGAAGTCGACACCGTCCGTGAGAGCTTGGAGATCGAGAGGAGTCCGGCTTCTTAAGGATACTTCCACCGCACTTGGTGGAAGAATCGAAATCCTCTCCTCCTCCTCCGAGACTGGATCTCCTCCTCCTCCTGCCGCGTCGTCGCGACTTGGCTCCATCGGCTCGGATCCTTCGTCGTCGTACCCTGAGACTGGAGGAGGGGAGGGTGGTACTGGTGTGGGACGTTTGAAGAGAGGTTGGGAGGAAGAGAGAGAAGAGGAGGAGGGACGCTTGGAGGAGAGCTGAAGAGAAGGAGAGAAAGAGAGACGCGTCAGTCAGGCGAGGGACGTCGACAGAAGAGAGAAGGGAGGAAAGACTCACCGACGGATGAGAGCTACGCCCAAGAAACAGATCCAGCCTGTCGGGCAAGCGATCGATCTTGAGAACCTGCGTAGCGTAGCGGAGGAGGGGGAAGAGGAGGGTTGGTCAGCACGAGGTGTCGCGTGAAGATCGAGAACGAGCCTGGAGGCGAAGACTCACAGGATCCACTCCCAACGCGAGTTGGTACAGGCTCACGACCCTCATCGCATTCGTCGCGTCTCCAAAAGCAGCCAAGTCCCGAATCCCACCACTGGAGTCGGTGTTTCCGTAAGCGGCCTCGTCCGTCTTGAGCGAGTGGCCTCGTTGGCTCGACTGAGTCTCCAGAGCGACGAGGAGTCCGTTAGCGTCGGATCCGAGGAGAGGAAGGATGATCCGACTGATGAAGACTTCGGCGTGTCGAACCGTTTGGAGCCCGACTCCCGAAGACGAGCCTGACAAGACGAAGGCGAGCTTGAGGTGGGATCTGAGGTCGGCGGCGACGATCTGCTTCCCGACACCGTTCGTCCAAAGGAACGTCCTGAAGGTGGTCTGAACGTCGAGGTTGTTGTCCAGAGGGCTGAGAGAGTGGAGGAGGGAGAGAAGGTAGAGAGCGAAGGGTTGTACGACTCCGAAGAGCTGGATGACGAGAGGCACGAGGGTCGGCGACACGAAGCGATGGATGGTCTTCGTTCCTGTCTTGTTGACCTCCGTACGAACGGCGAGTCGGTTGGAGGTGATGAAGAGAGAGGAGCCGTGGTCGACCGTTCGGGTGAGCTGCTGAGTAACGAGTTCCGAAGCTCGACCTCCAGGGGAGGAGAGGTGGATGGCGACGAGGAGGTTGAGCTTCGCGGCGGCTAGGGAGTGAAGGAAGGCTCGGGCGTGAGGAAAGTTGAGCTGGGGTTTGAGAGGATCCGAGGGGTTTGAGATCCAGAGCTTGGAGTTGGAGAGAGAGAGGGAGAGGAGGAGAGCCTGTTGGTTCCGAGGTATCCCGAGCTTGATGCAGTTTGATGGATCCGTGAAGATCGATCCTCCAACCTCTCCCGCAACTCCTCCGACCGTCACTCCTTCCATCGTTCGGCCAACTGCTGAGAGGTCTGCCGAGAAGGTGAGGGTCTTGATCAAGGAAGCAGCTGATGCGATGGCTCCCTTGGCTGCGTCGGCAATAGCGGTGAGGGAGATGAAGCGGTTGTAGGAGAGGAGAGGGAGGAGGTGGCCTTCGACTGGGTCGTGGAGGGGTTGGATGGAGACGACGGGTCCAGCAGCGGTGATGGCGTGGGAGATGGGATAGCGAGTAGCTCGAAGGACGACGAAGGGTGTGACTTGAGCTCCGTTGGGGTGAGCTGTGACGAGTTCGAAGAGCGGCGAGTCGAGACTGAGAAAGAAGAAAGAGAGAGAGGTGAGCGACGCGTTTCGAAACCGCAAAGCGATCAAGACAACCGACTTACCCTCTCGACACTGGCACTGCTCCAACCTCAGCTTCATCCAACTCCCTAACCTCTCCCCATCCAATCTCGTCCAGCACTAGGCGGTAGACGACGAGTCGAACGAAGAACTCGCAGGACGCGAGCTGAGGTCCGAACGATCCGATCTCCCGAAAGCCTCCTCCGGCGGCGAGGGAAAGGCAGATTAGGAACTGATCTAGGACCATCTGGCCCCGAGGAGGAGTGGATGAGTATCGAGGGGAGTAGATCGCAAGGAGGAACTGGAGAAGGGCGTCCTGAACCTCCTTCGACTCCTCGACTCCTCCTCTTCCTTCTCCTCCGAAGACCCCGTTCGGCTGGGTGAGGACGTCCCTCTGGAGGATCTGACGGAGGGTGTTGGCTGCGAGTACCATCCGCTCGGTGGTGTGCAAGGAGGGAAGGTCGATGGAGGTGGAGAAGGAGGAGGAGGAAGGAGGAGGGGAGATGATTGGAGGAGGTGCGAGCTCGCCCTGAGGGATGGGGATGGGGTTTCGGTAGACCGTTGGCGTGACCCTGAGGGCGAAGAGGATGAGCGAGCTTGCGTCCCTGCTGTATCGTTTGAGGGTCGAATCCGCAAGCCGCGGCTTGAAGATCCTCGTCGGTCCCTTCCCTCCTCGCTCTTCCTCGACCATGTCCTCCGAGATCTGCACCGACCCATCCCCCATCCCGATCTTCCTCGCCACAGCGAAGTGGCTCGGGTTCGTCCCGTACTTCCGAACCCCTAAGGCGAGATCCTGAACGTGGACCCAGACGTTTCGCAGAGGGTCGCGGTCTTCGATTCGAGTCTTGTCCGAGGATCGGTAGTTGTGGGCGGGGGAGATGGCTGAGCGAAGGATGGCGAGAGGGTAGGGTCGGATGAAGGAGCCGTAGCCGAGAGGGTTCTGGTAGACTGGTTGATGGTAGAGGGAATTGTCGAGCTTGTCGCTGGGGATGGGAAGGGAGGAGAGTATCTCGTTCTGCTGCTTGAGAAGGAAGGCTGCTGATGCCGAGAGGGGATCCGATCGTGGGACCTTGGGAGGGGGAGGAGGAACAAAGTTGGTGGAGTCGTGGGAGGGAGGAGGAACGGCGAAGGCGGGGAGGTGAGCGTCGGGGAAGAGCCGTTGGAAGTAGGCGGGAGTGGGAGCGAGGTTCGTTCCTCCGTGCCTCTTGTGACGGTGGCTTCGGAGGGAGTCGCCATCCTTGTAGACAGCTCCACAGCTCCCACACCCTATTCCTGACCTCACAGCGAGTCCCTCGACCATAGGGACGGTCGAGCCTGAACTCGTCGAGAGGAGGAGGCCGATCGCGTCTTGGTTGTTGGCGAGGGAAGCGTAGTCGGAGGTGTCGAGAGAGGAAGAGAGGTTGAGGAGGTGGGTGGCATCTCGGGTGAGAGTCTTCCGCTGGGAGGAGGAGAGGGACGGAGTGTGGAGTGCAAGATGGTGTCCGATGCGAGAGGGACGAACACCTCCTCCGTGAGAGTCCTCGTGGGTTGAGATGACGAGGCCGATGCGAGTGTTAACAGCAAGAGAGGCGATATTGAGAGCAGGAGTGGCTGAGAGGAGGAAGAGGAGAAAGGTCAGGGTCAGGAAGGAAGGGGGAGAGCAAGGAGGAGGGAGGAGAAGAAGAACGAACTGGCGAGATGAGGTCCCTTCCAGAACGCGTCTCGAACGAAAGATCCTCCGATCGTGAGTCCCCTGAGGCTGTTGTTCCCAGCCCCGTCGTCTCTAGGAACCAATGCTGTTGAGCCTGATGGAGGGAAGAAGGGTTTGAGGATCAGCACGAGTCCATACTCTCAAGCGAGAGAGCAAACGAGAGTGACGGAACAGAACGCGAGAAACTCACCATTGTCCGAAGAGACCTCGCCCTCGACTCCATCCATCCCACATGCAGCACCAACCCCTCCACCTTCCGAAGGGTTCCCATCCTCCCCACCACCACCCTCTCTCCCACCAACAACCACGCGGTCCTTCCCCTTCCTCGTCCCACTCAAGCTCAACCCACTCGCACTCCCTCCAACTCCCTCGCCACCACCTCGCTCGGTCTCTCCCTCTCCCTCCCCTATGTCCATCCCAGAACCAAACCCTTCCCCATCCCCTAGGTGAGCAGGGTAAGCAGGCACCTCCTCCTCCAGCTGATCCTGTGTTGGCGGAGGGGTAGTGTCGGGTTGGGGAGAAGGAGATGAAGAGTGAACGAGAGGAGAAGGGAAGAGCGGATGCAGAGGTTCAGTCACCGTGCAGGTCTTCCAGTGCTTATGAAACGCATCCGGGGTACGGGAGCAATGAGGTTCCGAGTGAGGTCGAGGGCAGAAGAACGATCCGTTGCTTCCACGAGGAACTGAGAGGAGAGGGGATGGAAGAACGAGAGGGAGGGAGGAAGAAATGGGTGTTGAGCTTGAACGAAGCGAACACGGTGATGATGCATGCAAGCGCACCTTTGAGACCTCCAGAAAGACGGACTTCAGCTTGGTGGATATCCTTCACATGCTGAGTGAGTTTAGCGAGGGTGGAGAAGGGCGAGAGGCCGTGGCAGATAGCTCTCGGGCACGGGAAGCTCATCTGCTCAAGCACGAACAAGAGCAGGCCAATCGAGAGTCAGAACAGAACCAAATGGTGGATGGGTGGTATGGGAGGATTGGTGTATGCAAGAGGGACATACAGTATTGAAGGAAAAGCCTGAGAGTGCAAGGGGAAGGAGGGAGAGCGAGTGGGGTGAAGGGAAGGACGATGGTCAGCTCGGGCTCGCAACTCCTCCTTCCTTCTTCGTTCCCCCTCCCTTCCCTCCCCTTCCCAAGGCAAATCACACCTCATCCGACCTTTCCCTACCCCCACCTCCATAGCAGAAAGCAAAAGACTCACTTGAATCCTACGAGAAGGTCTCTCGAGCGCTCGTTCAGCGAGGGTTCCAAAGGGGAAGGAGGTTTGGCTGAGGTCGCTTTCGAAGGAAGCTCGAGAGGGTGATGAGAGGGGATGGGGTCCGTTGGATGGATAGGAGTAGAGGAGGAGTGATGAAGAAGTTCCTGGTAGGAAGAGAAGGGGAGGAAAGAGAGTCAGCATCGAGCTTGCTCGTGGAGGAGGGAAGGGAAGGAGGAGGGCAAGACCGAGTCATGAGCAAGCGAGCGAGCTCCTCCTTCCTTCCTTCCAACGCGAGACCTTCCCAGCATACATCCAGGTTCTCAGTGGGTTCTATTAACCCCAAATGATGCTCTCCCAACATAGAAGCTGGAGAGAAAGGACTTCCCTTCCTTTGCGAGAGGAGGAGGAGGGGTTGAGGAAGGGAAGCGATAAGGGAGCGATAAGGCGAGGGAGCTCACCAACTGCCGTTCCGTTCGAGCACTGCTCCAGTGGGTGCTTGGGAAGGAGGCTGGTCCCTCGTAGGATCTGACAAGTTGTTGGTAAGGGGAAGTGAGAAATGGAAAGGAAGGTGTCAAGGGAAGAGGTCAATGTCGATGTGGTTGGGGGAGAGAGCAGCTCCGCGACTTCTCGTCGAAGACACGCGATTGACTCGGAGCTCGTCCCCTTCGGTCTACGGCTTCGTAGACCGATTTATGAAACCACCCTCCCATCACCCAGGTTGATCCTAGAGCATCAAAGAGGCAGGAGGTCCAGGAAGAGTGCAGCTGCTGTTGTAGGAGGTAAGCGAGAGAGGAGGGAGAGAGGGGAGGAGGTCGATGTTGAGCTTGAACGAACGAGACGGCCCTTCCATCGACAGGTTCGCTACCGCTGCGCAACGATTCTAGCAGTAAATCGAAATCTGAAAACAGATTAGTCAGGAGGCCGGGTATAGAGAACACGTTCCCCCTTCGAGCGAGCAACTTTTCCTACCACGAGGCTCAGACTCGCATAGGAGAAAGGAGGAGGAGCTGGGAGGTGAGCTTGAGCTCATACGTTTCAACCTCGAGACGTCGGCAAATCTTCACTCTAAAGCTAAGCCCTTGTTACGGGACATACTAGAGCTATGTACCAACGACTCCAGCTCTTTACAATCCGCGGTTTCGGCCTTGAATATACAGGGCAGCTGAAAGAGAGAGGATTGAGCTCCTCCGAAAAGAACTCGCGGAAGTCAGCTCGAGCTCGCCCTCTTCATCGTTTTGAGGTACCTCTCGGGAGAGTCGCTGTCGACAATGCAGATTTTATCGTATGAGTCTGTACTTCTGATACATTGTGCTTCATAGGTAGATCTCGCTGGTCGTCTTTTCCGTTTGCGATTCGGTGACAAGGGGAGGGAGAACGAAGCGACGCAAAGTCCGTGGAGTCCGAGGAGGCTGCTGGAACGGTCCGGACTCCACGGATCCGTGGAGTCGACTCCACGGAATCGACCGTTCCTGGAGGCAGGAACGGCGCGCATACCGTTAGGTGCTAGAAACGACTCGACGCGGCTCGTCTCAATGACGCACTTCTCAACAGGTAGGCCAGAGAGAAGGATGGCTTGGAATGATGGCAAGGGAGTGAAGTCGGGAGGCATTGGTGGGAAACGAAGCCGAGAGTGAGGACGGCACCCTTGGTTTGGGGCAAAGAGCGGGTAGACGTCTGCTCGGTGAGTTTGGAGTTAGTTCGTTCGTCGCGTTCGTCGCATCTTGATGTTTTTCCACTGATTCCGAACCCCTTTCTATTCGCTCTTTCCAAAAATCTACCGTCTCTTCCGTTCTTTAACTGTTACGAAGCTGGGGTGAGTTCCTGTTCAAAAGTCTCGGGAAGAAGCGAACGACACGACCTGACCTCTTCTTATCCCCACCTCCTCTCATTGTCTCCTCAGATCTATACTTCCGAAAGGGTTTCTCATGGGATCCTCTTGGACGGCTGTGGTTCCGATCGCGACGTATTAAGCCTTGGTGGACTCACGCGTTCGTTGATTTCGTCGGTCAAAACCTCGCCCTCTGCTCTCCCTTCTGCGCTGCAAGACCCACATCTCTCATCTCTTATGGAGAACTCCCTATAAGTATGCATCAAGTGGTAGTTCAAGCTGAGCTCATCAGTCAGCAGCTTTTTCAAACTGGCTTTCCAAGGTGGCTCGATCCTGCTGTTAGGGCTGATAACGTGTTGCTGGGTCGTCCACTTAAGCTTAGGGAAGTCTGTAGGATGTGGTTCAAAGCTTGTTGTATAGAGCTAGCTATTCGAAAGGTTTATATACTATGGAAATGGTCACGTGAGCTGAAGGTAGCTTCCAGATAAGTTGATTACAACGGGGGTTACTGACACTAGATGAACAAGACGCGTTACTAAGCTACTACGTAAGACCTCTCTGCGAGTCGCCACCTTCCAACAGGAAGGAAGGACGATGAAGGTCAGCCGGTCGTCTGCGCGAGGCAGATCAGTTCGAGGAGAGAGAGATGGAGGATTTTTGATTCTTTTCGGGGAGGAGATGAGAGTTGGATGGTGTTTGTCAGTCTTATGCTGTGGCATTGATGAGGCTTTTTTTTGGCTGGCCGGAGGAGCAGAGGGAAATTGGGAGCAAGACGAGTGCTGATCTACCCGATTCAGAGGAACTGGAGGTTTGTGGGGGTCCATAATGAACCTTAGCAGGCTCAATATCGAGTCGAGGGTCGTTCCGATTGAGCTAGAAAAGATGGTAGAAAGGAGAGGGCTGGAACAAGCGCGTTTCAACGACGCGTCGCGAGAGCTCCTAAGAGCTCCTCTTTGATTGTTTCCCTCCTTTCCTCGTCCTCGTCCTTCCTTCTTTTGACCCAAGCTTAGGATCTAGCCGTCTCCCGCTCTGTCTCGTGTACCATAACCTCCCTGCTCGAGATTCTTGAAAGCTTGCGAAGGGAAACGAAGCTCCATCTCCCTTCGTTCTTTTGTTGCGGCCGTTCGTTCGCTATCCCAAGACCTTTCCGCTACCTAGGAGCTTGGAAGTAGGAATAGACGACGCCGTTGAGGAATGAGCAAGAGAAAGGACAAAAAGACGCGGACGTCGCGTGGCTTATTCGCTTCTTGGTTTTGCTGGGCCTTGAGATGATTAGGGTCGCCGAGAACCCACCCTGCTTCCTTCCATCCAACGACCAGCCTCTCTTCCCAGCTCTTCCTCGCTCTCACCACCCGGCTCTCCTCTTTCGCCCTGCTAGACTCTCGACGAGAACAAACTCCTAGAGAACAGAGAATCAAGGCCGACTCCCCCCTCCCCTCTCTCTCCTCCTTCCTTCCCATCTTCGACTGAGCTTGACCTGAACGATGGCGTCCAACTACAACCACTACCTTCACAAGAAGATCGATTTGACTCCGAAGGTGTGTACTCCAACCCATTCCACTCTTCTTCCGCTCTCTATTGCAAGGAGGCAAAAGGAGAACGAGGAGGGGAAGAGACGACGTTACTCCGCCCCTCTTACCTTTCCGTCGGTGCTGACCTTTCGCTTCGTTTGATTGTTCGTTCGTTGCAGAAACACCATGGAATGTTTGTCCTGATTTTCATTCTGGGGTTCTTGTTCCCGCCTCTTGGTGAGTACAAACGCATCCGAACGCGTAGGTGGAAGGGAAGGGAGGGTCGGACGAAGGCCAGGCGAGCTTTCGTCG
This sequence comes from Mrakia gelida, assembly GCA_024345305.1. Classification (NCBI taxonomy): domain Eukaryota; kingdom Fungi; phylum Basidiomycota; class Tremellomycetes; order Cystofilobasidiales; family Mrakiaceae; genus Mrakia; species Mrakia gelida. Next base: position 13,518 of record BRON01000021.1, read on the forward strand.
AACGTGGTGAGGGAAGGAGCCTCTTGACCCAGCTCGAGAGCCCTCGACGTCTGAAGCGAGTCTAGTGCGAAGATGGCGGTAGAGCTGAGCTTGCTGGTGGAATAGGAGGAGCTGTCGCAGGCCGTCCCCAACGAGAAGAAGCACGAAACCGAAACCTCACGCCTCCTACCTTCCCCTTCCCTTCTCTGCTGACTCTCCCCCCTCTCTGATTTGTTTTGGGTCTGCAGCCGTGGCGGTACGATTCGGAGTCGGGACTGATTTCTTCATCAACCTGTTTCTGTCTATCGCTGGTTGTACGTTCGCCGTCCTAACCTCCTTTCCTTCCTTTCCCTTCGTCCCTCGGCCATCGAGTCGGAGAACGCCCCGCTGACTAGAATGCTGTTCCTATCTCCCTTCTTAATCCCCCCCATCCTATCTCTTGTGTGCTATCCATCGCTCCCGCATCGTGTCGCTCTCGCTCGACAATCCAATCGGAATCCACTCGACGAACTCAACCGAAATCTCGAACTGTTGACGTCGACCTCATCTCCTCGCGATCGCTGTGGATGGACGCTTGAACGACGTGCAGACTTCCCTTCTCATTTCCATAACTTGTGAGTAGTACATCCTCTCATCCACCCTCTCTCACCCCTCCTCTCTTCGTCGAAGCTCCGAAGGAAGGAAGGAGGGAGGACGTCACGTCTCGTCTCGATTCGAATCGATCTTGAACCGACCAACCAGCGCTCAAGCTGACCCTGTGTTTGGGCTTGGTACGTACAGCTACGTTCAAAACGTCCGAAACAACTCGAACAACCGACGTACGCCCAAGTGGGCGGTAAGGTACGGGTTGGTCGATCCTACGGAGGGGAACAGGAAGAAGGCGAAGAGCGCTTGGGCAGGGAGGTGAATCTTTCGCTTCTGTCTCGTGGATGCGTTCTACGTTTGAGGTGGATGTAGGATGGGCTGGATGGAATGCTGGAAAGCTCGAGGGCTGGCGGGAGGAGCGAGCAAAGGAGATCGAAGGGATTCAAGGGAAGGGAAGGGGGGAGGCGACGTTGTCCCCCTCCCCCTTCCTTCTCGCCTTCGACCCATTCGCCTCTCATCTCTCCATCACCTCATCCCTGACCCACTCCCCCTTTCTCCTCGCACACCCAGGTACGACGAACGAAACCCCAACTCCACCCTCGAAGCTCAAGAGTTCGAGGAAGGTCAAACGGCCGACTCCGTTTCCAACGCGCTCAACAACCCTACCGACACCTCCGGAGCTGGAAAGCCTGGATCGAGAGGACGAGATCAAAGTCTTTGGAACGACAACGAGATTGAGTTTTACGAGAACGGACAGGGAGCTTTGCCTGGTGTGTCTTTGGTTCGCTTCTTTCGAGTCGAGGACGACGCGTGGTGTCGAGGGAGGAAATGAGAGCTGACTGAACGCATTTCGTTCGGGTCCGGGTTGATCGAACAGATGCTCAAGCACCGAACAAGAACAAGTGGCACTACCCTGCTAACTTTGAGGGAGCAGGGGCTGGTCCTTCGGTGAGGGACGAGACCAGGGTTCGTCTTCCCTTTCGCTCCGCTTCCCTCCTTCTCTTCCGCTCGCTCTCTCCTCACTGCTCTCGCTGATCTTCTTCTCCTTTTCCTCTTTTCATTTCTCCATTCGTCTCGTTCCTTGATCACCGCCAGCGAGGAGACTACAACGACTCTGCCCCTCCCTCCTCGAAACCCAAGAAGAAGTCCAAGTTCGGGAAAAAGTCTCACGCTCCTCCTCCTTCGGACGCCGACGTGCCCGAGTGGGGACGAGATTACGGTGCTGTGAGTCTTTTCCCCACCTCTCCCAGTCGTTATCTCTCTCTCTCTCTCTCTCTCCATCGCGCTCGCTCTCGTCCCTTCGTTCTTTCTGGATCTTACGCTCCCCGGACGCGTCCTCGCTAACCTCCCCATCGCTTTTCGCTCCCAGCCCCGTCGCACCCGAACCTCCACCTCTCTCTCCACCCGCTCCCAAACCTCCTCAGGCGGAGGAAACAGTTACTCCAACAACACCAACGCTCCCGAAGACGCCTGGGGAGCAGGAGGAGGACCCTCGTCTCGTCAAGGAGCTCAACCAGCGAAGAAGCCTGTTGGGGAGTTTGATCATCAGTTCTAGAGGACGCCGAAGATGGGCTCGGGCTGGGTTTGGGTTTGGGAAGGGAAGGGATGTGTGGATGGCGTGGGGGAAGGGGGAGGGTCAGGGTGGTCGAGGCGAGGGCGAGGGCGACGCGACGTTCGGGTTGTTTCTCTTCTCTTACTGTTTCTTAATTAGGTTTCTTCTCTCTATTTGATTGATATGTTTTTGCTCGTTTTTGCTAGTCTAGTGATACGCTCTATAGTCTACCGAGGTGAGGAAGGGTCGGGCGGGGGCGAGGCGACGCGAATGGGGCAGATCAAGAGACGTTTTTTTTGTGGCCGGTTTGTTATACCCACTCGATTCTTACAGTTTTTCTCTCTCCTCGCCTTTGCTCGCAGGAGGGACTCTTGGAGCAGAACTCGGTTGGGAGGGTGAAGGAAGCAAGGGTTTCCTTCGAGCTCGAACGGGAAGGTTGGGCTGGGGTTTCCGTGGGTTTGAGAGAAAGCTGAGCAGCTGTTCGAAGAGCGGGAATTGATGAGATCGTTTTCCATAGCGTAGGAAGAGACTTTTGAAAGAAAAGCGAAAAAATATGACGGTCGGGAAGGAGAAGGACGCGAGGGAACCAGAGAAGGAGGAACTTCGTGAGCTCAAACTTCATTTCGAGAGGTCACCTTTCGTCCTTCCCCAAACGACGACAGCAAACGAAACCAAACGAAATCTTTCTCTCGGAACCAAGCTCAGCTGTGTTAGGAAACTCTCAACCTATCCAACGAACCCACTTGCTCGAAAGCCATGTCGAAGGGGAAAGATCAGGATCTGAAAGGTGCGAGCTCAACCTTTCCTTTCCTTCCTTCCTTCGCTCTTTGTGCAAGCTCACCTCTTCCCTCCCTTCCCTTCCAGATCTCAAACAAGGTCAGTCTCCCTTTCCGTTATCTTATCTGCCTCCGTCCCTCTGACTCCCTCCTCCTCGTCTCGTTTCCCCTCTCTCTTGCAGCGCTCACCCTCACAATCCATCAACTCCTCACTCCTCCTCCTCCCTCCCCTCCTGCTCCTCCCATCCCAACCTCCACCCTCTCAACAGACCTCCTCTCCCTCCTCCACCTCCTCAAATCCCACACCACCACCTTATCCTTATCCCTAGGGAAACAACCTCCCACCCCTCACGCAGCTCTCCCTTCCCTCCTCAAGATCGCAACCGATTTCAACAAACTTCAGTTCATCGTCGCTTCGCTCTCTCCTCCTCCCATGCTTTGCTTCGCAAGGAGTGGGGGTGGTGTAGAGATGAGTTGAAGGAGGGGTTGGTGGCGCTCGTGAAAGGGTTCCAATCGGATATCTTTGGGATCCAGGAGGGGGGCAGGAAGGTTGGGTGGGAGAAGATGTACTTGGGGAGGGTGGGAGTTGTTTATTCTGTTGTTGAGAGGGCTGTGGGGGGTGCAGAGAAGGGCCTTCCGAAGAGTGAACGAGAAGCTGTTGGACGGAGGTGGAGGAGTGATGGGGAAGGGTTGAAGGATGGGGAGAGGGAGGCGAAGGAGATGGTTGAGGAGGACGAGGAGGGGGAGGAGAGTGAAGAGGAGAACCACGAGGACGAGGACGAGGAGGAGGACGATGGATGGGAGGGTCTGAAGGGTGGCAAGTCTGTCAAGAAGACTCCTGAAGAGAAGGAGCTGGTGAAGAAGGTACGCTCGTCTCTCGTCTCGTCTCGTCGCTCTCCCCTTCGACGCGTCTCTTTCAAACTCAACCCTTATCCCTCCCTCCTTCCTCTAAACAGTTAACCCACCTCCTCCGCCTCCCCCTCCTCCTCCACGCCCACCTCCTCACCCACCACCTCCCCAACCCCACCACCTCCCTCCAACACCTCCACTCCCTCCTCCCCCTCTCCACCACCCTCCTCTCCTCCCAAGACGACCTCGTTTCCTCCCTCTACTCCTCCCCCTTCCCCGCCCCAGCAGAGATCCAGGAACTCGTCGAGGAGCTGGTGAGGGCGGGTGCGGAGTTGAAGAGCGCTGTGGAGCGGGAGCTGGAACGGAGGGTGAAGGAGGGAGAGGAGGGGTTGGAGAAGAGGTTGAAGTGGTTGGGTGTTTGGGAGACTATGTTGGGGAAGGGGAGGGAGGAGGTGAAGGTCGTTTTGGATGAGTTTGGCGACGGCGGCGATGGAGGGTTGGTGAAGGCTGTGGAGGGACTGAAGGTGTGATGCATGGATGATGGTTCAGGAACCGAAACGACTGGGGGAGAGGAAAGGAAAGGAAAGGAAGACGCGTCTTTCTCTCGTTCCTCTCGATCGGTGGTCGTTCTTTGCGTCTCGTCTCGACCTCAAAGCACTTCGAGCTGAAAGGAGTGATGCACATCCGGAAGAGTGAAAGAAAAGAAAAGCAAGCGAGCACCATGAAAAGGGAAGAGAAGAGTCTACTTAAACGAAACCGAAACCGAAACCAACCCAACGAAACCAAGCCGAACGAAGAAAAAGATCGCGGACGCCCGAACCGCATATATCTACCTCTCCTCCTCCAAATCCAATCTACTCCTCCCCCCCTCGTTACTCCCCAACCCACCCAGACCCGTCCGACTCTCCGCCTGCCAAACCCTCTCCCCCCCGCTTCCATCTCCCATCGTACTACTCGTCATCGGTCCATGCCCCCCGTGCCCACCCTCACTCAACGAAGGCATCACTACGAATTGACTTCCATCCTCGTGGTCGTCGTCGTCGTCGTCGCTTCCGAGGGAGTGGGTGGGTTTGTCCGAGTTGGAGTTGGAGTGGTGTTTGTAGGAGGAAGAGGAAGCAGCGGAGGAGACGAGGGAGGTTGTTGATTTGTAGTCTGGAGAGGAAGAGGTGAGGTTGGTTGAGGAGTCGATGGGGTTTGGATCGGAGGAGGAGAAGAGGGAGTGGAGGTTCTCTGCTCGCATGGAGGCTGCTGCTTCGACTCGTTTGAGTCGGGCTGGGAGGAGGTTGGAAGGGAGATGGGTGAAAGGAGAGGGGTGAAGGGGAAGAGTCAGCTTGGGGAAAGGAGACGAGATGGAGCGAGACGAGGAACCAAGCGAGCGAAGGGGAAGAAAGAAAGAAAGAAAGCGCGACGCGACGACTCTGAAACTCACCAGCATCGATCCTCTCCTCCCTCGCCTCCCTCTCCGCATCAGCATAGGTATCCCCACCTCCATCCATAGAACTTCCCATCGTGGTCGTTCCTCCAAACATGGAGCTCGAAAGCTGGTTGACGGCGGGTCCCTTCTTGAGCGGGTTGACGGGGATCTGAGGACGAGATTGAGATTGAGATTGAGATTTGGTGTCGTTGGTGGAGCGGTCGGTCATGGCGGTAGCTGTGAGACGAAGAAGAAGAAAAGAATCACGAAGGGAAGTGAGAAGGGAGGGTGATTAGTGAGCGAAACAAGGAGGGAGAGAGAGAGAGAAGAGAGAGAGAAGAGAAGAGAGACGAACCTCCACCCCAGTTGTTGTTCTTTGACCTGGTCTGATCGTCTCGAGATCGGATGATTCTCGCCTTGATAGCGAAGAACCCAATAACGAAGGAGATTGCAAGAAGGAGAGAGCAGATGGAGGCCATCTAACATAACCATCCGAATCAGCCTCGAGCGAGAAGAAGGAGAGGAGAGGAAGGAAGAGAAGTGGACGAACGATGGCTGAAACGTTAACAGCCTTTCCTACAGCAGCAGTAGAGGTGGTAGCGGCCGTAGCGCTTGTAAGTCCTACGGAAGCTGTAGCTGTAGCTGCGATGGAAGCGACTGAGGCGGCTGCGATGGTGTTGGTGAAGGAGGGGTCGGCCATGGTGAAGGCGACGTTCTGGAGGACCGGATGGGGAAAGGAAGGAAGGGCGGAAGGTGAGCTTCGACTCTTTTGGATGAACGAAGGGGACGTTTGGAAGGAAGCGAATGAACTTACGACTGATGCACAGTAGAGACCTAGGTTGGAGTAGGCTAGATTGAGAGCATCTTCGGTTGAGCAGCGAGCTTGGATGCAGGTCTGGAGGAGGGAAGGGAGGAAAGGTGTCAGCTTCGTCTTTCCTTTTGTTCTTCTTTGCCCTCCCCTCTCCGTCTTGTGCGAGCTCAGACTGGGGAGCTGCTGTTTTGGTGAGTAGCGCATACAGGTAGCGTCGAGGGCTGTGCAGGTACCAGGGTCGGTTCCTCCGAGGCAGTCGAGAGCGCAGGTGTCTCTCTTCTCGACCGACGACGAGGAGGAGAAGGAAGATTCAACGAAGATGGTTGAAGGAGGAGGAGCGGTAGGGAGGGGAGAGGGAGCCATGGTAGCAGGGAAGGAAGGAAGAGAGGGAAGGATGTGGTTGAAGAGGGAAGAGTGAAATCCATTTGGGGAGAGAGAGAGCTAGAGAAGGAAAAGAAAGGAGGAGGGAGAGCGAGAACAAAGGAAGAACAAGGCGAGAAGGAGATCTGAAACGCGCGCTTGACTCCTGTTTTTGTTCTTCATATCGAACCATCGGGCCTACCCTCATTTAGCAAGATAACAACCTCGAGAGAAGACGGGCCTTCCTGCTCTCAATTCTCGAGCTCGTATGGAAACTGTCAGTTGCGAAGACATCGTTCGAGAGCACGCAGGAGGAAAACTCGCCGACCGACGACGCGGTTCTGGATGAGCTCCTCCTCTTCCTTTCAGCACCCTCCTCCAGTCCAAATTTCAATCTCGAGACCTTGGTTGAGATGGAAGATCGCTAGAACGAAGACCACCACACAGAGCTCCCTCTGACCTCTTCTCATCAAGTAGAGGAAAACCTTCCGCCCTCTTCTCTCTTCGAGCTCACCTACTTTCTCGCAGTCTGTCCCCCCTCCTTTTCTCCGACGCAATCGACCTTCTCTTGCCTTCCCTCCAAACCGTCATCCCAGTCCCATCCCTTCCCTCTCTTCCCTTTCCCTTCTTTGTGGATCCTACACTCGCCCTCGGAACCAGTCCTCCAAGGACTCGATATCAACATAGATGGCAACCTTCATCGTCAGTCCTCTCTCGTCCTCTCTTCCAAAGCGAAGGAGCTTCCGAGCTGAACCCTTTTCTTCTTGTGCCTCTTTAGTCTGCTGGTGAATGCTGGGAGTGGGAAAACTACTCGGATGTGAACGGGAACACCCAGGTGTCCTACCTTTGATGTCCTGAAGCGTGAGTCCTGCCTCTCTGTTCGTTGTAGAGAGGATCCAAAGAGAAGGAAGGGAAACCGTTTGAGCTCGATCCCTCCTTCGTTCTCCTTCTCCTCCTTCTTCTCCAAGCTGACCTTGCCTCCCTTCGTCCCCCCTTCAACCAGTTCTACATCCTACCAAGCAACCCCTATCACCACCCAAGATCCAGCAGGGACCGCAACTGCTACTTCCAACGAAGCAACGTTCGTCCCTTCCTTGACCTTCTCCTTCTCCTTCCCCTTCCTCGAATCCCTCTCCTTTCTCTCGACCTTTGATCCCGCCCGTCCCTCTGCCGTCTTTCAACACAGGCTGACCTCGTCTTCCTTCTCGCTATCTGGCTTCACCTACCAGAACCAACCCTACAGCTTACTCGTCGACGTACGAGGAGTATCAATCCCCCGCCGCCGCCTCCTCAAGCCCGACGACCCTCAACTACTTCACCGTAGAGAACAGCACCACCTCAACCTCAACCTATTACGTCGCTTCAGCAGTCGCCTCCGTCTACATCTCGTCCTCCCCCTCCTCCAACTCCACCAACAACGGAACCTCGTCTTCAGACCCCTCCAACTCCTCCAACGGCGGCTCAGACGACGGCAAACCCTCCCCTCTCCCCATCATCCTCGCCGTCGTCTTCGCAACCCTCTTCGCCCTCCTCCTCCTCGGTCTCCTCATCTTCTACCTCCGTCGTCGTCGCGCTCGTCTCCGCGCCGAAATGACTCCCTTCTACCCTCCCCAAGGCGAAGGCATCCTCTCGGATCGAACGGTCTCTCAAGCTTTCACCAGATTCCCTTCTCGGGGATCAACCACTTCCTACACCCCTGAACCGACGTTCATTCAGCCGGTATTGGAAACGGTTGGGCTGGGAGCGGGTGTGGGAGGGAGGATCCTGACGAGTCGGGAGAAGAGGTTGACGATGCGACGTGCTGGAGGAGGGGAGGAGGAGCGGAGCGGGGGTGGTTGGGAGGAGAATGGAGATGAGGTGTTGAGGAGGAAGATGGAGGGTTGGAACGCTGTTGCAGAGAGGACGAGTCGACTTCCTGAAGGTGGCGGTGGGGAGAAGGATCCCTTCGCAGACTCGTACTCGGTTCGATCGAATCCATCTCGTTCGTTCTTCCCCTCCGTGACGTCTCTCTTCCCCTCGCCTCGCCTTATCTGACCCTCTTTTCCCCCTCCCCCTCACACACCCAGATCCCCTCTCCGCCCCTCACCTCCCCTCCCTCCCCCCACCCCTCCGTCTCCCCCTAACAATAAGCACCTCCCTAGCCCCTCCACGCTCCTCTCGCTCCCACCTCCTCCTCAACCCAGACCCACTCTCTCCCTCCCCGTCCCTCAACAACTCCTCAAACACCCTCTCCCCCCAGTTCGACCCTTCTTACTCGCCCACCACCGCTGCGGAGGGAGGGTCCTCGGAGTCGCACGCACCGTTGCTGGATCGGAACGGACACGGGCAGGCGGATGATGGGGGGGTGAGCTTGATGGGTGGGATGGGACAGCAAGCCCCGCCGGCGTATCGATGGCACTAGAGTTGGTGTAGTCTATCTCGTTTCTCGATCTGATCTCTCTCCCGTATCTCTGTGTTCGTTTCTCTTTTCGCTTTTTGTAGGCTCCTCTGGCGGAATAGACCTGCTTGTTGTATCTACCTCGAACGAGAAACGGGTCAGTCAGGACGCGTCGCGAGTCCTTCTCGGACCTCTTGCGAACCTGTCGCAGTCATTTTTTTTTCCTCTCTGGAAGGCGTGAGATGAGTAGGGGTTGGTGTGGGTGTGGGTGACCAGACCCGCTGCGTCGGCGTTGTTTGGTAGGATGCGACGGGAGGAGAGAGGTTGGTGTCAGGGAATCGCGTCGCGTCGCGCCGCGTCGTCCTTTGCGCCGGATCTTACACTGCTTGTCTTCGTCATAGTGCTCTCTTCTACTTAACATAGCTTAGCTTGTTCTCTCGGCTTCTCTCTACTTCTCCCCGTAGCCTTTGTCATCTTTCACACGCTCGGCAATCCCTTCTTTGTCAGCAGCACCTTTCAGCTTTAGTATAAAAGGGCCCTTTGCCCGCCACCACTCTTTTGTTCTCCATCTTGAATCACCTTTGGATCATACCTCGTCCTCGTCCTCGTCCCTCGTCCTCCTCTCCTCATAAGCACCTGACTTCCTCCCGTCGCGTCGCCCCTCTCCGCTCGATCCTCACATAATTCAAGATCAACAACCCGGTCACCTGCTTATCACTCCCACCACTCCACCTATTTCTCAACATGTCAACCAACCCATCAGCTCTTGCTTTCAGCTCTGAGCACGAAGAGAACTCCCCCGGATGGTTCTCGGACGGCCTCAGATGGCAACAAGAACAACACAATATCGCTCTCAACCGACAAGAACAGGCACTCGCTCAAAACCAAGGTCGACAGGACGAACTCGCCCAACTTGTCCATCAACTTCAAGTACAACTCGCTTCCCCGGCCACTTCCTCCACTCAACAGACCTCGGTCCCCTACGCTCAAGAACACAGGGAACCCAAGGTCGCCAACCCCACTCCATTCACAGGGAAGGCCGGAGAAGCTACGGAGTTCCTCCTCAAATGCGAACTGGTCTTCCAAGTACAACCTCGATCCTACTCCTCCAACTTGGCCAAGATCACCTTCGTCGCCACCTACCTCAAGGAAGCTGCATTCCACTGGATCCAACCTGCCCTCGAGCCCAAGAACGACGAATCTCCTCCCCCGTGGTTCCTGGACTGGGCTCTCTTCCGTGAGAAGTTTCTCCAAGATTTCGGAGACGCCGACCTCATCGAAACATCGCGTCGTTCCCTCGCCAAACTCAAACAAACTGGATCCTGCAACGCCTACGCCATCGACTTTCGACGATTATCCGCCCCCCTCGACATGAGCGACCAATCCCTTCGCTACGCCTTCTACGAGGGACTCAAGGACGACGTCAAGGATCGGATCCTTTCCCCTCTCTCAACTGAATTCGCCGACTTCGAGGCCCTCACCACCACTTCGATCCGATGGGACAGCCTCCTCTACAACCGCCGAAAGCAACCCTCCATCTCCATCAACAAGCCCGCTACCTTCACCAACTACATTTCTCGAAACACCGCCATCCACACCGGACCAACTCCCATGGACGTCGACGCGACGAACTCCCGACCTCGGGGACCTCTCACGGACGCCTAGAAACTTCGTCGACGAACCCTCGGACTCTGCGGATACTGCGGTGGGGCCGGTCACTTCGCTGCCACCTGTCGCAGCCAATCGACGGCAACACCAACTCTCCGCTTTGGAATACGGAACCGACGCGCTTCCCTCAGCCACGGTCACTCCTCTCGCGACTTCGGAGTGAAGCCTAACCCGTCCCCCCGTCACTCAGCCTATCCATCACCGGTCCTCGCTCTCATCAACGTCAACATCAACAACTATCCCCATAAACCCCACTACTCCCGCCAACGCCACTCCGACTTCCCATTCTCCCCCCGGTCGTCCTGCCACTCTACCCCCTCTCAACATCTCCCTCAACTCCCTCGCCAATTCGCTCTCCCCATTCACCCATCGCAACCCCTTCGAAATCCTGGCCCTCGAAACGTTCTTCTCGGAAGAGGATCACCTGGTGTTGCAAGTCTCCCTCCGATCCGGATCCTCAGTCATCAAAACATTCGCGATGCTGGACTCTGGCGCTACGTCAAACTTCATCGACACCTCCTTCGTCCTCACCCACTCTCTCGGAACCGTCGCCAAATCGGTCCCTCGAGAACTCGTCGTTGTAGACGGTCGTTCTATTTCTTCCGGCGCCGTCACCCACCACACTTCTCCACTCCCCTTCACCATCACCTCCTCGTCGCCCCTTCACTCTGAAACCCTCTCCTTCGACATCACTACCCTCGGATCCTACCCTCTCATCCTCGGAATCCCCTGGCTCAAGAAACACGAACCTTCAATCAGTTGGAGCACGCACTCGCTGGACTTCCTTTCGGACTTCTGCGACTCCAACTGCCTCCCACCGGTCACCTGTGAGAATTTAGGGCCCAAACAATAACCACTAATCACAGGCCTACTAAAAGGTTCAAGACGGTTACAAGAAACCGTCATTTGTTGGATGATATAGCCTGGTGGAATACGATTCCCTGACATCACCCATCGAAGGCTACGCTTCCCAACAGCCTCTACCTCCACTCCTCTCTCCTCACTTCCCTCGTCCTTCCTCCCTTCGTCGAAATCCGCTCGAGACACGACGCGCCGTGACGCGTCGATTTCACCAATTATTCCGTCGTCTCCTTCCTCGTCCACGCCTCGTATCTCCGTCGTCTCCGCCGCCGCCTTCGCCCGAGCCACTGAGGAAGGAGGATTCAAGAACATCTACTCCCTTTCGGCCAACGCCTACTCCCCAGTCCCTTTCGGTATCTCTCCTCCTCGACCATCGGAAGAACCCTCTCCGGACCCTACCTTCGACCTCGACAAACATCTACCCCCCGAATTCCTTCCCTACCGCTCAGTTTTCGAAAAATCCTCGGCCCACCAACTCCCTCCTCATCGCCCCTACGACCTCAAGATCGAAATCGAACCCGGTTCAAGCCCTCCTGTCCAGCACATCTACGGACTCTCGTCCACCGAATTGGAAGCCCTCAAGACCTTCATCGACGAGAACCTCGAGAAAGGATTCATTCGACACTCCTCCTCTCCCGCTGGAGCTCCTATCCTTTTCGTCAAGAAGAAGGACGGCTCCCTCCGGTTGTGCGTCGACTACCGAGGACTCAACAAACTCACCCTCAAGAACCGCTACCCGCTCCCACTCATCCCAGAATCCCTCGATCGCCTCTCCAAGGCTCGGTACTTCACCAAACTTGATCTCCGCGGCGCGTACAACCTCGTCCGGATCGCCCCAGGAGACGAATGGAAGACCGCCTTCCGCTGTCGCTACGGCCACTTCGAATACACCGTCATGCCCTTCGGCCTCACCAACGCCCCCGCGTCGTTCCAGCACTTTATGAACGACACCCTTCGCCAGTACCTCGACATCTTCTGCATCGTCTACCTTGACGACATCCTCATCTACTCCGACTCCCTCACCGATCACACTCAACACGTCGCGACCATCCTCAAGGCTCTTCAAGAAGCACAACTCTGGGTCAAACCGGAAAAGTGTGAGTTCTACAAGGAGGAGGTTGACTTTCTCGGTTACGTCGTCGGTCGAAACGGAGTCCGGATGGACGAGAAGAAGGTCGCCGCTATTCTCGACTGGTCTCCTCCCTCCTCGGTCAAAGACGTCCAGGTCTTCCTCGGGTTCGCCAACTTCTACCGCCGCTTCATACATCGATTCTCGGATATCGTCGCCCCCATCACCGCTCTTCTTCGTAAGGAAGCGGTGTTCCACTTCGGACCTGCCGCTCTCGCCGCCTTCGACGCGCTCAAAACCGCATTCACCACCGCCCCCATCCTCGCCGTCTTCGATCCCTCGCTTCCACTCCTCCTCGAAACCGACTCCTCCGACTTCGCCATCGCCGGTGTTCTCTCTCAACGCTCCCCATCGAACAACTTCGACCATCCCATCGCCTTCTACTCTCGCAAACTCAACTCCGCCAAACTCAACTACGAAATCCACGACAAGGAAATGCTCGCAATCGTCGAGTGCCTCAAGGAATGGCGACACTACTGCGAGGGACACCCCTCAACTCTCACCATCCACTCCGATCACGAGGCCCTTCAATATTTCAACTCGTCCAAGGTCCTCACTCGTCGCCAAGCTCGCTGGTGCGAACTCCTCGGAAACTACTCCTTCGTCATCCACTACAAGCCAGGAACCAAGATGGAACTTTCGGATGCCCTCTCGAGACGACGTTACCAACGGAAAGCCCGTGACTAAGCGAGCTACAGAAACCAAGAGAAAGCACTAGAAAGATCTATGAAGCCTCGACAATGATCCAACGACAGTATTTTCAACACTCCTCCTCATTGCGAGGCTGAACACTCCGGTCCCCTCCAATGAGATAAGCGAGACTAGAAAAACTAACTATCCGACTGCAATCTGCCGAGCCCTTCCGCCGAACCTTCCCAGCTCCTCCCAAGGGATCCTGACTTCTTCCTCGAACAGGGAGGTCTTAAAACCCCCAATCCGAAGAGAAGTTTGCGGCGTCCTCCTTTCGCGTCTTCCTGCAGTCTCGCTCCCAATGAGAGTGAGACCCGCATCGGCGACAAGGTGACTCCGCACTCGGTTTGCGAAACGACAACGACGACGTCCAACGCTCAACCAATCACGAAAATCTTCACAACTCGTGTATCCCCCTCCGATCTCCCAAAGGATGGTCAAAGTCATCCCTCCTCCCTCTCCGAGAAAACTTCGGTCGAAGTCCTCGTCGGCCTCAGTGAAGGAATGACCGAAGCTCAAGGTCAACAACAACTCCTTCCCTCCCCCATCCTCCCTCCCCAACCTCCCGTCCAAACGAGCATCCAACTTCCCTCGAGCTCAGGATCGGTCCCTACCTCTCCCTCTCCTCCCTCGAGGAGAGAAATCACCTCAACAGGACTGTCGCTTGTTAGACAGCTGGTTCTTCCCATCGTCCCCTCTGGTCCAACGACCGACGATGCATTCGAACCTCTCGGAGGACGCTCTGAGACTGTTGCCATGCTTTCGGGGGGGTCGGACGCGACCTCCCGAGCTCACCCAAAGCTGAGTTCAAACTCTCTCCAAACCTCATCGCAAACCATCGTAAACGAGAAGAGCTCACCATTCCGTGGTGTTGCTGCTTCCTCCTCCGCCGCCGTCCAAACCCCCTCCTCGACCTATACCATCCCACCTCCTCCTCCCAAAACCCCCGGAGCCGCCCTCAAGAGGCAAGTCATGGAACTCGAAATCAACGAACTCAAGGAGTCCCTCCGAGCTGAGAAACAAGACAACCAACGTCTCGCCTCCGAGAACGTCCTCCTCAACGAACGTCTCGCCAAAACCCAGGAGATTCACTCGAACGTCGTCGTTCTTCGCGACCAGGAGGTCTCAGCTACCATGGGAACCCTCGAGGCTTCGGAGGGGCAGGTGGAAGGGTTGAAGGCTCTCAGGTTGATCGACAAGGAGAGGATCGAGAAGTTGATGGAGAAGGAGGTGGAGCTGAGGTTCGAGATGGAGGTCAGGAAGAAGGAGCGAGGAGAGATGGAAAAGGAGATGGAGACGCTGAAGAAAGCTGCTCCTGAGGTACAGGCTGGTCGAGAAGAGGGTGGGCGCCGAGGAGATGGGGAGGAAGCGGAGGGTACCGGCGGTGCTTGGAGTACGATGGGGAGGAACGGACGCGTCTTGCAAGCTCCTCTCTCAGCTGCTCTCCCTAGGAGCCAACCCCTCGTGCTCGTCGATACTTTGGAGGAATCCAGGAGACTCGCCAAGCTCAATAACGTCGTCGTCTTCCAGCTCAAGGCCCCCCAGAACGCCTCCAACGCTGACCTCCTCAAACTCATCGACTTCCCCGACGCGCCCGTCCCCTCCTCCATCGTCAAACCAACTCACCCCTCGCCCCCATCACCCTCACCTTCGACACATCCCTCTCCAAGCACCTGTTCCTCGGACTCAACAAGTCTCGTCCGTTGGAGGAGCGCCTCCTCTGCCGATACGACGAGACCGCTCAGCAGAGTGCGACGCGGCGAAGGGTGGTGGAGACAAAGCAGAGGATGGAGAAGGAGGGGAAGAAGATGGTTGCTCGGGGGGGAAAGCTGTTGGAGGTTGGAGAGGAAGGAGTAGAGAAGGAGGTGGAGGTGAGGGATGCCTGAGATGGACGGGGAATTGAGAAGGAAACGAGGGCTGGCCGCCACCTTCGTCTCATCGCCTGGAACCTACATGGCGAATTCCTCTAAAACTTCACTGACTTCCCCGAATTTCTCTCCATCATCCTACCTTTCGACATCATCCTCTTCTCCGAAACCCACCTCCCTCCCGTCACTCCCAACGCCTTCAAAACTCCCGACGGCTTCACCTTCCTCTCCCTCCCTCGTCCCTCCGCCCCAGGTCGCTTCCACGGCGGAGTCGCCGCTCTCTACCGATCCCACCTCCCACTCAAACTGCAACCTCTCACCTCCGAAGACTGCCTAGTCTTCGAACTCGGAACCCTCCTCCTTGTCCACCCCTACCTCCCTCCCGCCGACTCGACAAGAAACACACGTCTCAACCTGACTCCCTCCCTCGCCCTCTCCTCTCTTCTCACCACCCTCCATTCCCACTCCCGCCCAATCCTACTCATGGGAGACCTCAGCCTTCGCACCAACAACCTTCAGTCTCGCCCTAACCATCCTCCCCGCCGTTCCCTCGACAACGTCTTCGTTCCAAAACGCGAAGGACGCGAGTTCGCTCATTCCCTCGGGGAGCTCGACCTGGTCATCCTCAACGGTACCGAGAAGGAGGGACCCTCGGGCATGTTCACTTCCTACCAAAGCAACGGTTGTTCAGTGGCGGACTACGCCATCACCTCTCCCTCCCTCCTCACCTCCATCTCCAACTTCAACGTCTCACTGTCAGGGAATCGCGTCGCGTCGTGACCCTGCTCCGGACCTTCCCTTCCCTTTCTTCTTTACCTAGTCATGGCGTTCTTCACCTCTTCTATACATAGTATTGTTCCTTCGGCTTCCTTCGCTTTCTCCCCGTAGTCTATAGTTGTTTCCCTTTGCGTCATCTTCCTTTGCGCAGTACTTTCTAGAACGTTCTCCCATCCCGAGTATAGAAGGGCCTTTTGCCCGCCTCTCTTTTGTTCTCTATCTTGAATCACCTTTGGATCTTACCTCGTCCTCGTTCCTCGATAAGCACCTGACTTCTCATCGTCGCGTCGCTCTCGCTCCCTCACCATCCCCGCTCCTCGCTCGATCCTCACATAATTCAAGATCAACAAATCGGTCGCCTGCTTATCGAAGAACACCAAGCTCGCTTCCACTCCCTCGTCCAACACCACTTCGCCGTCCCCACAACTCCCTCCAACACCCTCGCACTACCACAGCCCACTAGAACAAAAAACAACATTCATGTCGAACCCCAACGCACTCCCAACCTTCAGCTCTGAACACCAGCCCAACACTCCAGAGTGGTTTGCCGACGCCCTCGCCTACCAGGCGAGACAGAACAAACTATCCAACAACGCCCTCCAAGAAACCTTCGAACAACAGCGTCAAGAAATCACCCAGTCTAACGCTCGACAAGAAGCCCTCACCCTCCTCCTCGCTCAACTCCAAGCTCAACTCGCCACCGCCACCACTCCCTCGCCAACCATCAACTCCTCCACTAAAGAACCCAAGGTCGCAGCTCCCACTCCGTTTACGGGTAAAGTCTCGGAGGCTCGGGAATTCATCATCAAGTGCGAGCTTGTCTTCAAAATCCAACCTCAATCCTACTCCTCCGACGCATCCAAAATCACCTACGTTATCACCTACCTCAAGGACGCCGCATTCCACTGGATCCGACCCGCTCTCGATCTCAAGGGCAACGAGGCTCCTCCCAGATGGTCTCAAGACTGGACTCTCTTCAAGCAGAAGTTCCTCCAGGACTTCGGAGACACCGACCTGATCGAAACCTCGCGTCGTTCCCTCGCCAGACTCAAGCAAACCGGATCCTGCAACTCCTACGCCATCGACTTCCGCCGGTTTGCCGCTCCCCTCGACTTGAGCGAGCAATCCCTTCGACACGCCTACTACGATGGACTCAAAGAAGACGTCAAGGACAGGATTCTGGACCCCCTTTCCACCGACTTCCCTGACCTTGAAACCCTCATCGCCACCTCGCTTCGATGGGACACCCTCCTCTACAACCGACGAAAACAACTCCCACCTACTTCCAAGTCCACAATCAACACCCCTCCTCCCTCGACTCCCCGCACCCCTGCACCCAGCTCTGGCCCAGTTCCCATGGACGTCGACGCGACGTCGCGCCCTCGAGGACACCTCACCGACGCCGAAAAACTTCGCCGACGGACCCTCGGACTCTGCGGTTACTGCGGAGGAGCTGGGCACTTCGCTATGGGTTGCCCCCTCGCAGCAGCTCGGCGTCAGACTCAAGTTTCAAGCCTAGAGTACGGATCCGACGCGCTCCCCTCCGCCACGGTCACTCCCCTCGCCACCACTGCCGATTGAATCCATGGCCCCCCGACACCCACTCGAATCAGCAACTACCGGTCTTCGCCCTCGTCTTTGTCAACTACAACTCGCCCATCGTCACCACTTCACACCAGCATCCCTTCAACTTCCCATCCTCCCCCCGTTCGTCCCGAATCCTCCCAGCCTCTCGGAATCTCCTCCATTTCCCTCAACAACTCTCTCTCTCCCTTTTCCCATCCCAATCCCTTCGAAATCCTCGCCCTCGAGACCATCTTCTCGGAAGAGGATCACTTGGTGCTGGAAGTCTCGCTCGGATCAGGACCCTCAGCGATCAAGTCCTTCGCCATGCTGGATTCCGGAGCAACCTCCAACTTCATCGATACCTCCTTCGTCACCGCCCACTCCCTCAAGACCATCCCCAAACTCAACCCTAGAGAACTCGTCGTCGTCGACGGTCGCCCCATCTCCTCCGGCGCCGTCACCCACCACACCTCCCCACTTCCCCTCTCCGTCACCTCCTATTCACCACTCCACTCCGAACTCATCTCCTTCGACATCACCACCCTCGGATCCTACCCCCTCATTCTTGGGATCCCCTGGCTAAAGAAACACGAACCGTCCATCAACTGGAGCTCACACTCCCTGGACTTCCTTTCCGACTTCTGCGACTACAGCTGCCTCCCGCCGGTCACGGATCGGAAACTCCGTTTCCCGACAGCTCCCACAACCACCCCACTTTCCTCCCTACCCTCGTCCTTCCATCCATCGCCGAAACCTCCACCACCCATCAAGCCCCGATCCTCGACGCGTCCCAACGCAGCGGCTCCCCCGCCTGCAATCTCGTCTCTCCCTCAAATCTCGATCATCTCCGCCGCTGCCTTCACCCAATCCGCCAAGGAGGGAGGCTTCAAAAACGTCTACTCCCTCTCAGCCAACTATTCCCCCGTCCCCGTCGTCATCTCTCCCCCTCGTTCAGAAGAGGAACCCTCCTCGGATCCAACCTTCGACCTCGACAAACACCTCCCCCCCGAATTCCTCCCCTACCGCTCAGTCTTCGAAAAGTCCTCCGCCGACAAACTTCCCCCGCATCGACCCTACGACCTCAAAATCGAAACCGAACCAGGATTGACTCCCCCGTTTCAACACATCTATGGACTCTCCGCCTCGGAACTCGACGCCCTCAAGATCTTCATCGACGAAAACCTCACCAAAGGGTTTATCCGGCATTCAACCTCACCCGCTGGAGCTCCCATCCTTTTCGTCAAAAAGAAGGACGGATCTCTTCGCCTTTGCGTTGACTACCGAGGACTCAACAAGATCACCCTCAAGAATCGCTACCCTCTCCCCCTCATCCCCGAATCCCTCGATCGACTCTCCAAGGCCAAGTTCCTCACCAAACTCGATCTTCGCGGAGCATACAACCTTGTCCGGATCGCTCCTGGAGACGAATGGAAAACCGCGTTCCGCTGTCGATACGGCCACTTCGAATACACCGTCATGCCCTTCGGCCTCACCAATGCCCCCGCATCCTTCCAACACTTCATGAACGACACCCTTCGCCAGTACCTCGACATCTTCTGCATCGTCTACCTCGACGACATCCTCATCTACTCGAACTCCCGCGCGGAACACACCCGACACGTCTCCACCATCCTCAAGGCTCTTCAAGACGCTCAACTCTGGATCAAACCCGAGAAGTGCGAATTCTACAAGGAGGAGGTCGAGTTCCTCGGTTACGTCGTTGGTCGAAACGGAGTCCGAATGGATGAAAAAAAGGTCTCCGCTATCCTTGAATGGGCACCTCCCTCCTCGGTCAAGGACGTTCAAGTCTTCCTCGGATTCGCCAACTTCTACCGCCGCTTCATCCATCGTTTTTCGGACATCGTCGCCCCCATCACCGCTCTCCTGCGGAAAGGCGTCTCTTTCGACTTCGGACCCGCCGCCCTCAACGCGTTCAACAAACTCAAAATCGCATTCACTACCGCTCCCATCCTCGCCGTCTTCGATCCCTCGCTCCCACTCCTCCTCGAAACCGACGCCTCCGACTTCGCTATCGCTGGCGTTCTCTCCCAACAGTCCCAAACCGACAACTTCAACCACCCCATCGCCTTCCACTCTCGAAAACTCAATTCCGCCGAACTCAACTACGAAATTCACGACAAGGAGATGCTTGCCATCGTCGAATGCCTCAAGGAATGGAGACACTACTGCGAAGGACACCCGTCAACCCTCACCATCCACTCCGACCATGAGGCCCTGCAATACTTCAACTCGTCCAAGGTCCTCACGCGCCGACAAGCTCGCTGGTGCGAACTCCTCGGAAACTTCTCCTTTGTCATCCACTACAAGCCAGGAACCAAAATGGAGCTTCCGGATGCCCTCTCAAGACGATCGGGTCTTTCTGAGGGGAGTAAAGCTTCCCAACAAGCTCCTCAACGCGTCCTCAAGCCCGGTCAGCTTGCCGACTGCCCTCCTACCCCTCCTCACCTCACCATCGCCCAGGGATCCCGACCGGTCCGAACAATCACTCGCCCCAATCGCTATTCGGATCAAGAACTTCCCCCCCAGACCTCACGCCGTCCTCGTCCCTCGCTTTCGGAACCCCGTCCGCAACCCCCCTCAACCATCGTAATCTCCACTCCGCCGCCCTCCGACCAAAATCCCTCGTCCATCGAACCCTCGTCCCTCGAACCCTCGTCCCTCGCCCACAACCCTCGATCCGCCGATTTGGACCTCGACCCCGTCGACCGCGTCCGTCGCGCAACCACCCTCAAACCCTCGTCCATCGAACCCTCGTCCCTCGAACCCTCGTCCCTCGCCCACAACCCTCGATCCGCCGATTTGGACCTCGACCCCGTCGACCGCGTCCGTCGCGCAACCACCCTCGAACCCTCGTCCATCGAACCCTCGTCCCTCGAACCCTCGTCCATCGAACCCTCGTCCCTCGAACCCTCGTCCCTCGCCCACAACCCTCGACTCGCCGATTTGGATCCCGACCTTGTCGATCGCATCCGTTGTGCTACCTCTCTTGACCCTTCCCTCAACGAAATCGGCCAACTCCTCAGGAATCCGGTTCTCCCTCTCAAGTACAACAACTTCATCCTCCTTCGCGACTTTTCTCTTCATCCAACCCTCAATCTCATCCTCTTCAAGGGACTCATCCGAGTACCCAACGACCACCAACTTCGCCTCGACATTGTTCGTTCCTGCCACAACACCCTCCTCGCTGGTCACCTAGGACGAACCAAGACCCACGACCTCCTCCGACGGTCCTTCATCTTCCCTCACGACGCCGAGTTTGTCGGATCCTACGTCTCAGGGTGCGACGCGTGTGCTCGTAACAAGCCGTCGCGTCGCCTGCCCCTCGGTCTTCTCCAACCCATCCCGCCTCCTCTCGCTCCCTGGCGCCAAATCTCAATGGACGGAATCGTCAAGCTCCCCGTCTCGAACGGGTTCGACTGCATCCAAGTCTTTGTCGATCGCTTCTCCAAGATGGTCATCCTCGTCCCCTACAAGGAAGAGGGATTCGACGCGTCGGACCTCGCCAAGATGTACCTCAACCACGTCGTCGCTCATCACGGACTTCAAACGGATATCCTCTCGGATCGTGGAACCACCTTCACCTCCTCTTTCTTCACCTCGTTCATCAAGATGCTCGGGGTTCGTCCGCACTTCACTACGGCATTCCACCCCCAAGGAAACGGTCAAACGGAGAAGACGAATCAAGCGACGGAAACCTACCTTCGGATGTTCTGCGACTACCACCAATCGAACTGGTCGGATCTCCTCCCAACCTGCGGGTTCACTCTCAACAACTCCCGCTCCGCAACCACCCTTGAAACTCCCTTCTTCGCCGACCACGGTTACCACCCACTCGCTCCTTCGGACTTCCTTCTTACATCCACCTCGCACAACCCCGCCGCCGACGCCGAGATCCTCGCTCTCGCCAACGTCCACTCGTCAATCCAAAAGTCCATCGTCCACGCCCAAGAGCTCCAGAAGCAGTACTACGACCGGAAACATCGAGCCCCCGTCAAACTAGATCAAAACGGAGAAGAGGTCGACTTATTCAACGTCGGAGACCTCGTCTGGCTCAACTCTCGAAACATCGCCACTGCTCGACCCTCCTTCAAGCTCGACACAAGGAACTTAGGTCCCTTCCCCATCGTCAAGAAGATATCTCCGATCACCTTTGTCCTGGACCTCCCTCCGACCCTCCAAGTCCATCCCGTCTTCCACGTCTCTCTCCTCCTCCCTCACACTGCCGGACTCCCCGATCAATACCAAGATCCAGCACCGGCTATCGAATTTGAGTCCCAGGAACTCTTCATCCCCGAACGGATCCTTGATCATGAACATCGTCCTGACGGAACCTACTACCTCGTTCACTGGGAGGGCTATCAAGATATTGACGACACGTGGGAACCGGCCGACGGACTTGCTCGACTTCGAGTTCTCAACTCCTACCTCCGCTCCCATCCCGGCGCAAGACCTCGTCAACCTAAACTCGGATCGTAGGACGCTCGAGGGACCTTCGCGTCTTAGAGGGGGGCATATGTCAGGGAATCGCGTCGCGTCGTGACCCTGCTCCGGACCTTCCCTTCCCTTTCTTCTTTACCTAGTCATGGCGTTCTTCACCTCTTCTATACATAGTATTGTTCCTTCGGCTTCCTTCGCTTTCTCCCCGTAGTCTATAGTTGTTTCCCTTTGCGTCATCTTCCTTTGCGCAGTACTTTCTAGAACGTTCTCCCATCCCGAGTATAGAAGGGCCTTTTGCCCGCCTCTCTTTTGTTCTCTATCTTGAATCACCTTTGGATCTTACCTCGTCCTCGTTCCTCGATAAGCACCTGACTTCTCATCGTCGCGTCGCTCTCGCTCCCTCACCATCCCCGCTCCTCGCTCGATCCTCACACTCACCCCAAACCCCCTTCTCCGACCACGCCTTCATCTCCCTTTCCCTCGATTCCTCCACCCTCAACGTCAACCCCGTTCCTCCTCCTCCTCCCATCCCTCCCCCTCCCAAACTTGTCCTCCCTCCCATCACAGACTCTCCAGTCGATCATGTTGAATATGTTGATTAATGCGTCGAGATTACTGTTCATATTTGCTTAATACTCTCCATCGCCTCCACGTTTCACTTCCACGTAGTTACACGTCGCTCTTTCTTTCGACCTCAAGAACTTTCGTCTTCATAGCTTAAGTTGATACAATAACTTGCACAACCCCAACTTCCCAGGACCGGAAGTTTCAACACGTTATCAGCACCACTCGCTCGCTACAGCACGATCATCCCATCCGACATGTCGACCAACGAGCGAAACATCAGGCTCTTCAAGCTCGACCCGCTGGACAGCCGAAACTACGCAACATGGTCAATCAGGATGCAGATCGCTCTCGCAGAGACCAAGTGCAAGTCGCTCGTCCTCGGTACGGAAGTCTTCCCAGTCCCCGCGCCAGCCGAAACAGGAGCAGCACTCGAAACGAGGCAAGAGGAATGGAACGAACGAAACGAGTTCGCCCTCCATCGGATTCAGATGGCCGTCACGGACCGGGAACTCATGCGTGTCGCAGCGTGCGCGAACGCGAAGGACGCCTGGGACATTCTCAAGACGGCACATCGAGTCGACGGAGCGGCAGGGAAGATGATGGTCCAAAGGAAGCTTAGGGACCTCCGGATGGAGGAGGGCTCGTCAGCTCAGTCGTACATCGAACAGTTCGAGGACATCGTCGCCGAAGCCACCACCCTCGACATGGACATCATCAAGACCCCGGAGCAACTCGCCCTCCAGTTCCTCGCAGGTCTCCCCAAATCCCTGGAGAACTTCTCCGACATCATCTCCCTCAACTCCCAAGAGTCCGGAAAGGAACTCACCCCCAAATCAGTCACCACCGCCCTCCTATCCCACGTCAGAACGAAATCGTCGAAATTGGACAACGTCCCAGAAGAGGACACCGCGATGAACGTCGACAAATCGAAGGCAGCATGCCACCACTGCGGGAAGAAGGGGCACTTCAAGTCGGAGTGCTACGACTTACATAAGATCCAAACGTAATTTAAGATAGAGGACAAAAGAGAGCAAAAGGCCCTCTTGTGCTAGAGACGAGGGGACATTCTAGAAAGAGGTAGCACGCGAAGGAACATGATGAAAGGAAGAGATGACTAGAGAGACTAGAGAGACTACGGGGAGAAAGAGAAAAGAAGACGAAGAACGAACTATGGATCAACAGTGAGAATAACAACGAATCACGGACAAAGCGCAAAATAAAGAAAGATCGAGTAGAACGCGACGCGGATCCCTGATAAAGAGACTACGAACAGAAGATGGAAAAAAAAATAAGACTATGAACTATGGGCATGAGGATAGAGAGATAAAGAGCCTAATTCCCCCGCATCACCATCTTCCCCTTCGACTCTCTCTACTGAAGCTCCGGGATCCTATGCAACGGGGCAATCTGGGGAGGGGTGGTGCTGCTGTCGGGAAACGACGGAAATTGATCCACAAGTTCGATGAAGGCGACTGCCATGCCGGACTGTTCAAGGTCGCATAACCCAAGATGTCCTGATTAACATAAGCTCAGCGAAAGCAATCATCTGCTACGTACCGAGAGGTGTGAATTGATATGGCAGTGCAACAACCATACCCCGGGGTTGTCGGCAACAAATCGGAGTGCCAACCAGCCTCCCTCTGGAAGGTGGGCAGAGTCGCGCTTCGGTGCGGAATCTGTTAAGTTCAACGCCATGCCCATGGGGGTGTCCGCCATCGTGTTTGCGACCTCGGCGACAGTCATGTTGGCCGGGAAGGTTGAGTTGGCCATGCTTCCTAGCACCCGAAAATAGTGGCCGTGCAGATGTATGGGATGCGCCATGTTGTCCAAGCTGTCTGCCGCGATCTATTTCACAGCAGAAACGAGGACGCAGCGGGTGTGAGACGACGCAAGCTGTTACACATAGGACCAGTTTGCTTACCTGCAGTACCACATCCACCGTCATCTCCTGAGGGAGCGAAAACACGCCTGATGTGTTTCGAGGTTCAAAGAGCAAAGGGGTGACCTGACCAGAGTTGCTGCCAAACGGTTGACCTTGTTCCAAAACCCAGGTGGTGGGCTGACTCTGATTGACGTCGAGTCGGATCTCCATGCTGGGTTCAGTTAAGTTTGTCGGCATGAACGGAGCCAGAGACAACTCGACCAATTTGGTTGATACGTTGCCTTGCGGCAAGCCATCGATGCCGATCCAGGGCGTGGTTGAGGGCTGCATTGCATTCTGTGACCAGGAAAAGGACCGCTTTCTATCAGCTTCTTGCGCGGAATTGACTGCCAGGGCCACGAAGAGACCTGCTTTCCCCACTGTACTCACGGTGATAGCGTTGCTGTACGATAGAACGGCGGTGCCTTGATACGTCTGGTGTGTCATCGTAGATGCGCGCATGGTGTAAGCTGCCTTCGCTGGGTGTGGTCGCCTGATCATCATCCCGTACCGCTGACCGATACCGATATCAAGCACCTGCGTGTTTGCCAGAGCGTTTCAGCATGAGATACAGCAGAGCTCTTCAATGGGACCAAATAGGGAAATCAAGGCAGGAAGGTACGGTACTGACCTGGACTTTTTGCGGGACGATGTAGCTGCCATCCGCCGACACCACCCACAGATCATGCTCATCAATGCTGAACGCAAGCTGCTGAGACGCGCCAGCATTGATGAGATGGAGCATGAACCAGGTGGTGTTGTCGAACGTATTGAGTGAGAGCAGCGGCGCTGAGGTGTCTTGGCATGATTGATCCGCGAGGCCAGTAACGGTCGTTCCAGCCGCCACCGGAGACGAAGCACTGGGAGGTGAAGTGGAGCTTGCCGTCGAGTTGGATGGATTCTGGCTCATCGAAGCCATTCCTGTACCGGACAAAACAACAGATAGATGTATCAGGATCGGCACTCCAGTGAGTTCCCGCAACACCAGCCACATGCTTGACGCATTTTGTAGATCACTTACCGGACCCCGAAGATGCCATCATCGCCCCCATGCTGACGCAGCCAAACGAATCCAACCCAGCCACCGGAGGAGGACAATGCACCCGACCCATGCCGTTGAAGAGAATACTTGACGCACACAGCGGTCGCATTGAGTCGTTCGTTGCAGCCAGGCGAAGAGCGATGTCGTCGCTGGTCTCGTGGAACCAGTCGTTGATGACCAGTGTCCTGGATGCTTTCTCAGCATCCTGCATTGCCCCAAGATCCTCCGCAGTGTCGCTGATGAGATGGTATGGCCTCTTGACGTCGTCGTCCGGGTGGATCAACAATGGTCCGCGAATCCCGTCTTGATAAAGATCCCGCAAGTGAACATGGTACCAGTAGGCGCCGTAGTTGGTATCGGTGGAGAAACAATAAGTGAAGTTGCCACCGGGCGGGATAGCGTACTAAGTATAAGGTACGAACGAGGTCAGATCTAACGACGGAAGAACGGCGCGACGAAACATGACCCAGAAGAATACGCACTTGGTTCACGCCGGGTACCCCGTCATATTCGGGTGTCCCTCGTTGGTGAAGACCATGCCTGGAGGGGGAATGGCGTCCGAGCGAAAAAAGCCAGAGTCAAAAACTGAGTTACTTACACGCTGGGATGTGTTGGGGCCGTCAAGACGAGCCGAAAGCATACCAGTGCATCCCAACCTGCGTCGTAAGCTCGTTCAATACGTTCACAGCGAGAATCTCGCCTTGCTTCGCTTCTATGAGCGGGCCTGGGGTCTGTCCGTTTACGAGCAGGAGTGATCTCGCGAAGCCGTCTGGGAGGAGAAGAGTGAGCAAAAGAGACATCTAGTACACAGCATGGAAGCGAAGGACGTGGACGTACCTGGAGCACCGTAACCAGCTGAAAGCCGTAGAGCGTACTCTCGGGTTTGCGTTCCGCATATCTTGGACCATTCGGACGCCGCAACCAGTGGTAGGTACACGCTAGTAAAAGCCAAAAGCCCGACCTTGATGTACGGGAAGACTAGCATTGTTGTAGGTTGAGTGACTGGAGTGAATGGAGTACTTGAAAATGGCGAAAAGTCGTCATGAGGCCATACACGGACGTTTGAAATGGTTCGACGAGGGGCCCTCCCCGGCCCAGTGCAGCCAAAATGGCTCAAACCCACCTGACGATTCTCGATATCCCTCACTCCCCTTCCACTTGGCGTCTCTTTTCGCATTAGCTCCCTCCTGACCTGCTTACTGTTTCATTTTACCTCCAAGAACAAAGCTCAAGGAGTCAGGGACAGCTGGAGATGAAGATGAGGTCGTCCTTTTTAGTAAGCTCGTCTCTTCCTTCCTTCCTTCCTGTTCTCTTTTTCAACCCATCAATTACTCTTCCGAAGAGCTCCTTTGCTGATCCCTTTGCTCTCATACCTCACAGCACCCAACGCTCGTATGTATCATCTTCACTTAAGCAGAGCGAGCGAGCCAGCTGCGTTCGGGCCACCCGAGCTCAAGCTGACCAGCGTCCTCCCCTCCTCTTCCCCCCTCCTGTAGACTGCCCTTCTTGCGTCTCACACATCACTGCCATCCTCGAGCCCTTCTCGACATCCTCATCGTCTACGCTCTAACTCTCTGACCTCTCGATCTCGTATCTCATCCACAAGGCCGACTTCCGTCTCGCTCCTTCTTTTGCTTCTGACCCCTCCACCACCATCTCGTCGCCCTCGACCTCCTCCAAGGAGACCTTCATTCAAGAGCTCGAAGCTCTCCTCCGAGAAGCAGGCTTCGACGTCGAGAAGATCTCCCCTATCATGTCCGGAAAGGTCGAGGTTCGACGGGAATCGGGAGCTGAAGACGGACACGGTTCAGCCGCGCGACGAGTCGAGTCGAAGGGGTGCCCGAGCGATGGTCTGGACTGTTGGTAGGGAGGAGAAGGAGCGAAGGGAGAGGAGGAGGAGGAGGAGGCTTGTAGAGGTCTGCGAGGTTTCTCACTCGAAGCTCGTTCGGGGAGTGTATAGCACCTGAAGAGGGAAAGACCCACTGGAACGCAGTAGCCAGCGCGAGGATCTGGCTTCGTCGCATCTCCGTCATCTAGAATCTAAGGCTCCTGCTCTCCATTCATTTACAGAGCGGCTGCGTCCTTTGTGATGGAGAGACTGATTGAAGAGGTGAAACCAAAGTTTTGAGTAAAAGACAGCCTGTCGTTTCTCGATCTCGTTATGTAGCAAGAAAGCCAAAGACAAGTTGGGTCGAAACCCCATCTGGGCATTTGTACCAACTTTGTATCGATCTCAGCAACACTTCTCGGTCTTACTGCCGGTTCTCCGCAGCTTATTCATTCGGGAAAGTTTTTGACATGTTCTGGCCCCGAGAGCCTCCGAGTTTCCGTCCCCCAGAGCTCCCGTTTGATCGGCAATCACTCGGAGAAGACCAAGCACATCGACGTCGGGTACAAATACGGACGAGAGGCCCAACAGAGTGGATTCATCGCGCTCAACTACTGTCCCACTAAGGACATGCAGGCAGACGTCCTCACCAAGGCTCTCGGAGTCGAAAAGCTCGAACGGTTCAAGAAATCGCTCAACATCCAGAAGGAAACCTCGCGCATAGATCAAAAGACCAGTGGGGACTTAAATGGAACCCGCAGAGGCGGAGCGGAAGTGAAGGAATGGACTCTCAGCTCGTCGAGTGGGAGTGTTGGAAGGTGGCGACTCGCAGAGAGGTATTACGTAGTAGCTTAGAAAAGCGCCCCGTTTGACCCCTCGACCCCCTACCCTTCTTTTCAAGTCTCGGATAATATCATCTTTCTGGCGTTCACAACCACATCATCCACTCCCTCTTCTTCCCTTCTCTACACCTTTACGGTCGCCCACCTTTCCCTTCTTCCTCCCTTCTTCCCTGTTCTTCACAGCTCGACGACCTTCCAACTTCCCTTCCTTCCTTCCCCCAACGCCTCCCGGTCTCAGTCCTCCGGCCCCAACCTAGACTCTTCTCCTCTTCTCTCGACAACTCTTTCGTCTTTCTTCATCCACGCCCTCTCGTCATGGCTGTGAGTTCTAATTCTCTAAATAGTGGTGAGGCCGATGGTCCGCTCTAAGCTCGTCGTTATGACCCTTCCTCTGTCGTTTCCTTTCCCCGATGCTCCTTCCTTTTCCTGGATTCTACCAGCTCATCAACGAGGTTAGCAAGATCATCAGTGAAGCTCGACATCAGTACCCTGACTAATCCTTTTCCCTTCCATTTGGCAGACGAAATACGCCTGGTACAATCTCCTCCTCCTCCCTTCTTCCCCTTCGAGACACAGTTTACCTCGTTACCATGCTGATCACTCCCTCGCTTTCCTCGATCCCAACAGTCAATCTTGCATCAAAGGTACAGTTCAGGATCCTTCTGCCTCTTCTGGAGTCGAATCGAGTTTCAGAAGAGGCGGGAAACTCGAGCTGACCGAGACTCCGCTCTTCGCCTCGTTTTGCCGTCGCCCTTTAGGTCATCGATCTTCGAGCTGCACCCATACGGACCGTCCTCTGTTCGAGATTAGGAAGAAGGGTCGACCCGCTACTCAATGCAGTCACTGTCGAGAACTTAGGAAGACCAAGCAGGTTCACGTCCAGTGCATGTGTGAAGCTCCTCCAGCTCCTGCTCCTCCCTTTTCCGCCCCCGTCGCTTCGACCTTGACAGTGGCCGCGAGAGACGAGCCGTCCAGTGGTAGAGAGTCCTCGTCGTCGGCAGCTGCTGGTAAGCATACCTCTTTTCTTCGAGAAGCTGCCTTGGTCTTAAACTCAGTTTCGTTCTTCCTCGTCTGCTTTCTCCGAAGCAGCTCCTCCCTTCCAGCCCAAACACAAGACCAAGACGATGAAGAAGGACGTGACGCTCAACCCTTTCACCTTCCCCAACGGTCTCAAAGACTACCACGATATCGCTGCCGGGGCTCTGAGCGAACTGCTGGGCGGTTCTGCTGTAGTCGTCAAGAACGACAAGTTGTCCGGTGAGTCGCCCTCTTTCGAACTTTTTTCCTCTCGTTCTTCTGGAACTATCTTCGTTTATTCACGATCTTTGGTCGGATTCGTTCTCTTATCTATATTACAGTGGACTCGCTCATCAATCGCTGCATGTGCCGAGGTGAGTTTGTGAGAGATAGCGAAGATACCGCGTCGGATGCGCGAAACACGTCGAGCTCACTTCGATCCCTCCCTCTTCTTTTCCCTCTCAGCTGGAGGAGGATGCGCTTGCTGCACCGAGAAGAAGAAGTCTTCCAAGAAACCAGACGGCCCTTCTACTTCAACGAGCGGCGGCGCTGGCGGATGCTCCTCGTCGAAGTCGACCAATTCTGCTCCTCCCCTCCCATCCTCTCGATCTACCTCCAACCATTCCGCCTACTCCTTCCTCAACAACTCAGCCGAAATTCTCAACCTCTCCTCGTCTTCCCTCCAACTCAAAAGCCCTCTACCAGCCTCCCTTCGAAACTTCCAACCTCCCTCCTCGAACTCTGGATCAGGAACCAACACTCTTCCCAACTCTGGACGTCTCCCCGCCGAGGAATTCTCCCACATCCTTCCCGCTCATACTTTAAGACACGTCCGTAAGACTCAACTCTACAGCCCGTACCAAGAAGGATCGGACAGTCACCTTCCTCAGGGAAACTTTCAACCGTCAAGATTCGCGTCTCAATCGAGCAGGTCCTCGTCGGCAGCCAGCGCTCCTCCTCAGCTGTTCGCCCCGATGAATTCATTGACGGAGCAGATGTGCACACTCGTTCGAGTGCAGGAGCAGAGTTTGATGAGGTCAAACGCGAGTGGGAGTGGAGACGAGCTCGAAGGAGTCGTCACGACGGGAGAAGCAGGTGGAGGTGGAAGAGGAAACGTGGTGATCCCGCCGTTTGAGACGTTCCTCAGGAGGGGGAAGGAGGGAGAAAGAGGGATGTTGGGTTACACGTGTGGAGACGTGTGTTCTTGTCCGAACTGTGTCCAGCATGGGAACTTGGAGGCCGACGAAGAGGAAGGAGAGGTTGGAGAGCACAAGGATTGTCCACCGTCTTGTTCGTCGTGAGTCATCTCTTTTCTTGCATTCTCGACAGTCTCGTTCCTCGATCTGACCTTTTCGTTTCGTTTCTCTGCTTGTGATAGATGCTTCGACTGCACTTCTGGATTCTCCCTCCCTGGGAACGTCTTTAACATCGAGGATCTCATCGACGCTTCCGCCTCGGAACTCCCTCCTCCTCCCGTCGCTCAACAGCGAGACTCCTGCGCTCTGGAAGCGACCAACGTCAAATTCTCATCCTCCATCCAACCCCAGAAACCCCCCATCCCCCCAAAGCCAGCCAAGTCAGATCATCATCGAGCGATCGGATCGTACGAGCAACAACCCGTCATTAAATCTCTCTCTCGCTCGAACTCCACCGCGTCGCAACCTCTTCGTCCTCAACTCTCTAAATCGGTCTCGCAAGGAGTCTTCAGGAACGGAGAGAGTCTCGTCCCGACTACGAACGGATTTTCGTTCGAGGCAGAAGGCGGCAGCTTCCAACGGGACAGGAGTGGATCGTCAGCATCGAGGTCGAGCTACCAACCCTCGCCGAATCGATCAGGAGCGGCGACCCCTGTGTCCCAGGTCTCGTCTCTTCTTCACCTTCGACCTCAAAACCACTCGTCAGACTTCGCATCGCTTCGAAAGGACAATCTTTGCCATTCTCCCTTCTACCCTCCTCCCCTCCAGCAACAACAGCCCGCTTCTTCCTCCTCGTCCGTCCACCACGCGAACGAGGAGCTCTTTCAACTCCAACCCTACCCGAATCTCAACAACCTTACCCTCAACTCGAATCTTTCTACCTCGCACGATCAGTTCAGGTCCTACGAGGAGTTCGTCGCCGCTTCCCATCTCCACCAACACACGCTTAAGCAAGTACAGCAGCGACTCCAGGAGGAGCGAGAGCAGCAGGAGCAGGATCGTCAGCAGCAACAACAGCTTCAGCATCAGCGACAGCAGCAGCAAATTCAGCAACAGCATCAACAGCAGGGTCGGGAATCGCAGACTTTGGAGGTGTTCCTCCTCGACGCGGAGATGGAAGCTCAACTCAACGCCGTCCTCGCCGGATACAGCGACGCGTCGAACACGGCTCAATCGTCGACGACGGACTTCCCCCTCGGGGTCGAGGATCTCCCTTCCAACGTCTCCTCCTCGTCGCATCTCCAGGATCGGTCCTCTGAGCAGCAACAACGACAGAACATCCCTCAGCAACAGCAATCGAACGAGGACACCATCTCGGCCTTCCAACCCAACTTCGACTTCGATCTTCCCTCCCCTCGGCGAGGTCAGCGCGAGTTCAGTCCCATGCAGTTCGACGAAGCCATCGGAACCTTCGGACACCCGGGTGGAGCAGACTTCGGAGGAGGACAGGACTTCGACGGAGGAGGCAACTTCCCAGCCAACGCAGTGGACTTCCTTCTCTCGAGCTTCGCCGCCCCCACTCCCGGCGCTCAGGAAATCGAGGAACCCCATCACCAAGAGGACGAACATCCCGAATCTGAACGAGGAGGACCCGAGAACATCGTCAGTCCAGATACGTTCGGTGGAATCGAGTTCGACCCGGTCAGCTTCCTTCAAGACGCTCTGGGACTGGACGCGTCGTCGTCGTTCCAGGCGAACGATTCACACCTTCAGGAGGGCTCTTCGGGGTCGAGTTCGGGCGACACCAACGGAGGAGGAACGCTTTTGGATCCTATCTTCGATGCGTTTGATACGGGGGACTTTGACTTCGACTCGTTCTCGCAGGTTTTTCTGTCGAACTGGGATCAATCTCCCTCCATTTAGTTCGCTCGTTCGCACGTCCCAACTCTCTCTCTCTTTTTCTGTTTGACATCTTCACTGATCTAGCTATACGACCCTGCACGTCCTTTACTCTAACTTCTCCTTTGTCTCTTTCTACCACGCACGATGATCTTCCTCTATGCTTTCCAGTGAGAACGCGACGAAGGCGAATCGGCCACAGGAGAGATAATGTGAGGATCGAGCGAGGAGCGGGGTGTGAGGATCGAGCGAGGAGCGGGGATGGCGAGGGAACGAGAGCGACGCGACGAAGAGAAGTCAGGTGCTTATCGAGGAACGAGGACGAGGTATGATCCAAAGGTGATTCAAGATAGAGGTTAGAAAGCAGAAAGCGAGGCGAACATATTTAAGGGAGGCGAAGCGATCAAAGGGAAGTGAGAACAAAAGACTTTGAAGGCTGAAACGATAACAGGGGAAGAGTTATGAACAAAGGGACAAAGGCAGAACGCGTAGCTGAGAACAAAGGACTAGTAGCGGTGAAAGGGAAGTAGGGGGAAGAAAGGGAAAGTGTAAGGGAGAGTGAAACAAGAAGGAGCTGAAACCTGATTCCCTGGCAGATAACGAACGCCTGACCTCCAACGTGACGATCAACCCCCTCCGCCTTCTCTGGCTGAGTTCCCTTTTCCTCTCTCCACCCAATACCAACTCGAATTTCCTTCGATGCCTCCTACTTGTTCCCTCACAGATTTCAGATATGGGATCTGCTCTATGGACTCGTCCTTCTTCTCTTCTTCTGATCGTTCGGACTATGGCGAAGGCTAGAAAAACTCGGACTCCATTGTCCACCTCCACCTCTCCCCCTTCCTTCCTCCGCTTCTCCTCCTACAAACCAAGCTCTTTAGCAAGCAATGATCTACATATCTACGGCCCCCATTAAGAACTCCTCGATGGCACAACCCGAACCCGATCCTATTTGTGGCCACGACTTTGGTGTCCGCGACCTTGATGGTGGTTGAGTGCGGTTTGAAGTCGTGCAGGGCTGACCTGACATTGCATATGCGGTGCTGCACCCGCTATCGGAGATCCATGCGCCATCTTCGACGGAGAAAGCCTCCTCCTCGACGTTTGCTGTCGCGATCGCAACCGTCGCGAGTCCCTAATCTCTTCCGCTCCGCCCGCCTTGTTGGCTTCCTCCTTCTTTTGTACTTCCCCCGCCCCTCTAGCTCCCTTGACCCCTCTCCCTTCCTGACCCTTCGGTTTTACGAATAGGTCGTAGCACTCCAACTTGAAGTGCCCTTCTTCCCGCAGTGTTGGCATGCTGCCTTCGATTTTTCGACGTTCATTGCCGTGCCCTCTTCGGGGATGTTGTCCGATTTCGACAATATCGTTCTGATGTGAGAGGGTAAGCCGTACGCGGTCAAGGACGAGAGGGATGAAAGATTCGAAGCGCTCACCAGAAGAAGCAGAACCGCCGAGAACGTGGGTCTGTTTTGATAATGCTGGCGATTCGAGGAGGGAGCGCAACGTCGAAAGTAGAGACTGCGTTACTTAGGCTGAATTTGCCAACTTGACTCTTGGGGGGTAGGGGGGAGTAGGAAGAGGAAAGTACTAGGCGAGGGAGGTGTCGAGCGTGTGCCAAAAAGGTTGGCAGGGCAGATGCCTAAGAAGTGTGGTGAGGAAGGTGAATGTGCAGGCTTTGAGGTATGTGGTATTGAACTGTGACACGGAGGATGAGCTAGGGGTATCGAATACTGTGAAGGGGTGGAGGAAGAAGGGAAGATGAAAGGGGTGGTGAGCGGTTCAGAACGCGCAGCCAGAGCCGCAGTCGTAGCGCGGCCGCTAAGATCAAGAAAGATGGAAACCATCACGTCTCCAATATGGTGGCTCGCCCTCCTTGGTCTCGCTCAATTCCAGCATCGTCCAATGTACCACAGAGATGTTTTGGGGCTTCAACTCTGCAACCTGTTCCAAAGCAATTGCTTGGTATCATTGTCATGTTGGTTGCATCAAGCTCCGATATGAGCAAAAGGCCATGTATGTTCCAACCGAGTGAGGATGGAAAAAAGGCGAGATATTCAAGTTGAGAGAAAGTTAAGAAGTCTATGGAGTGGGGAGGAAAAACAAACGAACACGAGGGAAACAAAATCGATACAAGGAGTCAGATAAACCAGTTGAAGAGGAGAAAGTCGGATGCTCAGAGGCTGGGTAGACACGTGGATAATCTATCTCATAGCGTAGGGAGGGAATCGACTGGTCACCAAGCTGAGAAGGATGTGGAAGACGGTGAAGCAAACCTGAGGGAGATCGAAGGCGACGTCGCGTCGATTGTTCGTTGTTAGTCTATCTCGAGCAACAGAGGAGTAGAAAGACCATAATTACGAAGTCTCGCCATCTGGTTCTAGAGTAGGTGGACATGGTGGCGGCGTGACTGTCCCCAGTCGCGTACTATCGAAAGGACGTCGAGGGCTAGAGTTTCGACGCGTCGGGAAGCGACGAGAGGAGTTGCGAGTCTTACAAGACAGAACTCGAATTTGCTCGTGGCCATCGAGGAGGCATGGATAAAGTATCTTTTGAAGCTTCGATGTAGTCGACGGCCCACTTGGCGCACATTTGGCCAGAGGGAGGGTCTATTCGACGATACAGACCGAGTCACAGAGACGGGCCAAGACCCAGAAACTGACCACTTCGACTTCTAGCCCCTCGTTGTCGACCAGTAAACGAGGAGGATGTCGAAACTCCCGCATTGTCGAAAGGTCGTTCCTCTCTTTTGCCGTCCTGACCTCCCCTCTCACGCCTCCCGATATCGAGAGGTTTCCCTCTCGAATCGACCCAGCCTCCGAATCGCGTAGGAGCGCAAAGAACCTCACCGTCGGACCCGTTCCGAGTGGCTGACGCGCAGATGCTTTCCCTCCCTTGCCTCTTTCACGTTTTCGTTCTTCCTTCTTTCACAAAACTGAGGCCTTCTTGGAACGGATTGGGACATGAGGAGGGGGAATCGTCGAAGGAGGAAAGAGAGGATGGTCACTGTTAGGATCTCAACGAGAGGCACGCTTGAGGTACGCGCACTTTTTCCCGGAAATTAAAGGCTGGGGAACTTTGGCGCGTCCCTCCGCCGCTCGGGAACTGTTGGAAGGTGGCGACTCGCAGAGAGGTCTTACGTAGTAGCTTAGTAACGCGACTCGTTCAGTCCCCATGTCAGTAACCCTCCTTAGTGAACAACAGCTTTGTAAGCTACCTTCAGATCACGTGACCATTTCCATAGTATATAAACCTTTCGAGTAGCTAGCTTTATACAACAAGCTTTGAACCACATCCTGCAGGCTTCCCTAAGCTCAAGTGGACGACCCAACAACAGAGGTCTCCTCTGTCGTCGATCTTGAATTCCTTTTGGATCTCCGTCATGACCCACTCCAAATCCTCCTTGTCTCCTGCGGCGACGAAGTCGTCAACGTACTGGACCAGCATGATCCGTCGTCCCTTCCTATGCCCTATGTAGATGCAAGGGTCCGCTTCGAGTGGACGGAGATTGAGTTGAGTTTGAAAGAACTTTGAGGAATGATTGTAGAACGCGAGTGGTGATTGCTTGAGTCCGTATAGGGCCTTGAGGAGATGCGCGACGAGTTTCTTCTTGTCGGCTCCCTTTTGTTCGTACCCTGTTGGCTGTTCCATGAAGACCGTTTCGACTAGGTCTGCTGTGAGGAACGCCGTCTTGAAGTCTCCTTGGACTAGATCGAGATCCTCCGATGCTGCGATGGCGAGGACGATCCTGAGTGAGTTGAGTTTGATACCGGCGCGTACGTCTCGACGTAGTCGACTCCTTCTTGCTGACTGAGTCCCTTGGCGACCCATCTAGCTTTGAAGCGAGTAATCCTCCCGTCGGCTCCTTTCTTGAGCGCGTAAACCCAGCGACCTCTGACCGTTTTTGATCCTGAGGGTAGCTCTGTGAGTTCAAAGACTCCGTTCCCTTCCATCGACACCATCTCTTCGTCCATCGCTTCCCTCCAGAAGTATGCGTGCTCCGACGCCATGGCTTCTCCGTATGTATTTGGGACGGAGGGTGGTGGAAGATCCTCGAGTTTGGGTTGCGTCGCTTGAGCGTGTCCGGCGAAGTCCTCCGAAATGAAGTCGGTGATGTCGTAGTCCGTCTGGACAAATCTTGCTGAGTCTCCTGTTCCTGTGAGTGGCTTCTTGTTCCGTTGACCTCGTCCGTAGCTCCCACTCAAATCGACAGCCGGTTCATCGATGATGGGCTCGTAAGTGTAGGAGTGCTTGACGCGTGATGGGTTGGGTTTCCTTGCCTCGGTCTCCCTGACCGGGTCTTGTTGGTTGGACTTGAGTAGGTGCTGTTCCTCTCCTTTGTCCTCCTCCAGTTCCTTCTCTTCTTCTTCCTCCTCCTTGTGGTCCTCCTTGATTCCGGCTTGTCCCATTTCTGGTAGCTCCACCGTCTGGTGGACTCCACGTGTTTCGTCGAAGATAACGTCCCGAGAATGAAGGATTGACCGCTTGGGGTCTCCATGGACTTGAAGTCGATAGGCCTTCTTCCCGTTAAGATCGCCGTATCCGAGGAAGATGCACTTGATGCTCTTGGGTTGATGCTTGATCTTTTGAAGGTTGAGCGCGTAAGCGAGAGCTCCGAACGTCCGCATTGCAGTGAGGTCGGGCTTCCTTTTGTAGTAGGCTTGGTAGGGGGTTTGAGAGTTGACTGAGGATGAGGGAATGCGGTTGATTGTGTATGTGGCGTAGTTCATGGCTTCCGCCCAGTAGGATCCGTCGAGGTCCCTCGCGTCTCGTAGCGCGCAGGTGATCTTCTCCTCGATGGTTCGCATTCCTCGTTCGGCCTTGCCGTTTTGTTGCGGTGTGTGTGGGATAGTCGTTTCCTTGGTGATTCCTTCGTCCCGGAGATAGAACTCGTAGTCCTTCGACGTGTATTCCCCACCGTTGTCTGACCTGATCCGTTTGACGACGTGATTGGTCCTTTTCTCCTCCCTTTTCCTCCAGGCGATGAATGTTGCCAGTGTTTCCGACTTCCTCTTCATTGCGAACGACCAGTGGTAGTTGCTGAAGTCGTCCCAGATCGTCATCATGTAACGCATTCCTTGAGCCGAGGCGATTGGCATCGGTCCGGCGAGATCCGTGTGGACGAGTTCGAGAGGTGAAGTGGTTTTGGTGGTGGAGGTGGGGAATGGAGTTCGATGTTGTTTCCCTTCGACGCAAGGTACGCAGATCCTTTCCTTGAATCCGATGATGTCCTCTTTGGTGAAGGTTGGTAGGAGCTTCTGACGAGACAACTCCTCCATGGCGGAGATAGAAGCGTGACCGAGCCGGCGATGAAGGACCTCGATCTTGTCGACTCCTGTTGCCGCGAGTGCTACGTCTTCTCCTCCTGAGCCGACTCCCTTGAAGTCGCTCACGTCCAGCATGTAGAGGTTCTTCGACACCTCTTTTCCCTCCATGAACAGCGATCCGTCTCGAAGGAACTGGCATCGCTTGTTGGTTTGGGTTGTCCCCTTGCTGGGGAACCTGGTCTCGACTCCTTTGTTACCGAGTTGACCAATACTGATGAGGTTGCTGAACCCTGGGATGTGGTATACGTCGGAGATGGTGAAGGCCTTCCTTGATCCTTTCACGGTGGTCAGGAGGTGGATGGAGCCGATGCCGAGGATCTGAACGATTGATCCGTTGGCCGTCGTGACCGTTCCGTTGTGCGCCTTGTATGTTACGAAGCGTTCCCGGTCCCCGACGATGTGGTTTGATGCTCCACTATCGGCGATGTATCCATGCTTGGTTTGAGCGAAGAGCGCTTGGGCCGACGTCGCGATGTCGGATCCTGCTTGAAGACCGTAGTCTACGAGGTGCGCCTCTTCCCTATCCTTCCAGTTCCCCTTGTTCTCCTTCTTCCC
The DNA here is from genome assembly GCA_024345305.1 of Mrakia gelida. Taxonomy (NCBI): domain Eukaryota; kingdom Fungi; phylum Basidiomycota; class Tremellomycetes; order Cystofilobasidiales; family Mrakiaceae; genus Mrakia; species Mrakia gelida. The sequence continues at coordinate 51,369 of BRON01000021.1, forward strand.
CTTCCCAAACTTCCTTCCCTTTCCACCTTGTCCCTGCCCCGTGGGCTTTCCTCCATTCAACTCCCAGCACTCCGACTTGAAGTGTCCGACCTTGTTGCAGTGATGACACTTGGCGGTCCTCTTGTCGACTAGGAGGGCTGTTTCCTTCGACGATGAAGTACCTGTTGGTTTGAGAGACTCGTGAGTCCTTACGTGGATGAGGAGGGATGTGGCGACGGCGGTTGGGTTGAGTTCTTGTTTTGATTCTTGCGCCTGGAGCGTTTGGTGTTGAATGAATTGTTCGAGTGATGCAGGTAATCCACTGAGGAAGAACATTGTGCTCATCCTGTCTGGGATGTTGAGGCCGAGAGCTGACATGTCGTCGATGATCCTTTGGAATTCGTCGATGTACTCCTGTACTGGTTCTCCCTCCTCCATCTTGAGGTCCCTCATCCTTCGGATGGCCATGACCTCGCCCGCTCCTCCTTCCACCTTGTGAGTCTTCCGCAGAAGATCCCATGCCTCCTTTGCGTGTTTGCAGTTCCGGATCCGAGGTAGTTCTCGGTCACTGACCGCCATTTGAATCCTGTGGAGCGCGAACTCGTCCATAAGGTCCCATTCTTCGATGTCCTTGACGTTGTTCTGCTGCTTCACGACCTCTTGTCCGGTGGTGTCCTTTTCCTTGACTTCCGGGGTGAGGTTGGGCCTGGTTTTCGTACCGAGGACGACGGGCTTGATTCCTGCTTCTCCAAAAGCGATCTCCATCCTTACTGACCACGTCTCGTAGTTGGTACCATCGAGAGCAGTGAGCTTGAACAGCTTGTGATCCAGCTTCTTGGAGTAGTTGCTTGACATGACGAAGGATTGCTGAGCGGGTGGTGGCGAACTGGTGCTGATAACGTGTTGTTGGGTCGTCCACTTGAGCTTAGGGAAGTCTGCAGGATGTGGTTCAAAGCTTGTTGTATAAAGCTAGCTACTCGAAAGGTTTATATACTATGGAAATGGTCACGTGATCTGAAGGTAGCTTACAAAGCTGTTGTTCACTAAGGAGGGTTACTGACATGGGGACTGAACGAGACGCGTTACTAAGCTACTACGTAAGACCTCTCTGCGAGTCGCCACCTTCCAACATCAACTTCTACCCCTCGTACCTGCTACAGAATCTTTTTGTTTGCCTGCAACCGTTCGACCATATATACATACACATACCTAGATGCACCATAAAAACTTGAGACCCGAGCAACGCGATATGAGAGAGTCAGCATGTGAGCGAGAGGTGAGCAATCTCGAGCTCGCCGTTCGAATCCTTGACGTCTGAAGGGGAAGGAAAGGAAACAGAGGTAAGTGGATGACTTGAAATGAGAAGATGCTGAGTTGGCTCTCAATGAGCTCACGGGATGTGCTTCCACCCCATCGAGAGCTGGATGCGACCGAAGGACCAGCAGAAAAGGAACACGAACACGTTCTGCTCTGGCTCTCAACCAACGCGAAGCGCCGAGGTGACCTCATAGGCTTAAGCTGGACCACTTCTCTTCAAGGCCGGTGAAATTGTAAAGACGAGATGCTTACTCTGAGGCATGAAATCCCATCAACCAAGGCGGAGTTGACGACGAAGAAGGGTTGGCCAGCCGAGGAGGAAGAGATGGGTCGTGAGAGATGGCGACGATGGAAGGGAACGGAGTCTTTGAACTCACAGAGCTACCCACAGGATCAAAAACGGTCGGAGACCGCTGGGTCTACGTGCTCAAGAAAGGAACCGACGGGAGGATTACTCGCTTCAAAGCTAGATCGCCAAGGGATTCAGTCAGCAAGAAGGAGTCGACTACGTCGAGACGTACGCGCCGGTGTCAAAGCTCAACTCATGCAAGTTCGACGACAGAGGAGACGTTAACCCAGGAACCATCCTCGCAATCGACGTTACGAGGGACCGCAATGCGGGGACAATGGACCTCAGCCAGAAACGATACGTTCAAACGGTCCTTGAACGATTCAACATGGTCGACGCTTTAACATGATCGACGCTAAATCAAACAAGGTTTTGACGGACGACTTTAGGCAACTGTCGGTCGAATCAGAAGATTCGGGATCAGAGAAGCTGGACAGAGTACCCTACCTCGAAGTGGTGGGATCGATCAACAACAGGATTCGTCGTCAAGGTCTTTGGATCTACAGTCATCTGAAAAGGCAATCAGTCTCTCTTCTCTTGAAGCAGATTAAATAGCTCTCTCCGCAGGATGCCGGAACCTCACATGGGTCGCCAAGATCCTCGCTTAACTCGGATACGACACCGGATCGATCCCAGCAAACGTTGACAATCAAGGCGCCGTCGAAACAACCAAGAACGGTACTCACTCGGAAAAGACCAAGCACATCGACGTCGCGTACGAATACGGACGAGAGGCCCAACAGAGTGGATTCATCAAGCTCAACTACTGTCCCACCGAGGACATGCAGGCAGATATCCTCACCAAGGCTCTCGGAGTCGACAACCTCGAACGGTTCAAGAAATCGCTCGACATCCTGAAGGAGAACTCGCGCGTGGATCAAAAGACCAGCGGAGACTTGGATGGGAACCCGCAGAGGCGGAAATGAAGGAATGGACTCTCAGCTCGTCGAGTGGGAGTGCTGGAAGGTGGCGACTCGCAGAGAGGTCTTACGTAGTAGCTTAGTAACTCGTCTCGTTCGATTCCCGTGTCAGTAACCCTCCTTTGTAATCTACTTCTTTGTAAGCTACCTTCCCTTCGAAGGTGGTCGGGACCCTCGGAGGTCTCATCCTTGGAGACCAGGTGGATCGAAGACGAGGGGCAGGGATCAGGGAGCTGGAGTAGAGGGAACCCAGGTAGATGTCGCTGGGAGGCTCGCTTCGGGAGGAGCAGCAGCTGGACAGGAAGGGATGAGGGAGGTGGGCAACCTCGTCGCTGGATTCGCCGCGACTTCGGTTTCGACGACCGCGACGACGAGCGAAGCAGCTCCCACATCAACATCTTTACCGCCGTCACCCTCACCTCCTCCCTTCACTTCCGACCGAACAACCACATCTCCCCAATCCTCTCGCCTCCCACCCCGACCTCCCCGAGACAACTCCATCGCCATCGTCGATCTCATCTCTTCCGACCCAACCGCTCCAATTATCCACCTCTACCTCCAGCCCTCCACGTCTTCAACACGCGAACAATTCAGCTTCCTCTCGCTCTCGCCCTCAGGTCCTCAACTCCTCGTCGCTCAGTCCCCTTCGTCTGAGTTCAACGTACTTGAGATCCGACCTAAGGGACGAGGGTCGGCGGCTGGTGGAGGAGAGGTCTGGGAGCGATATTCGCTCAAGAGGGGAGTGACGCCTGGCGTGGTGAGAGGAGTGGAGTGGGACAGAGATGAGTTGGGAGTGGGGGTGCTGGTTGGAAGAGGAACGATTTGCGAGTCGATCTTCTTCTTGGACGCGTCTTGTTCACTCTCGAGCCCGCTCGTTTGCGCTCGCTGACCTTCCTCTTCGTCTCGTCTTTCCTTCGCTTTCTCTTCAGATGGATATCTTCGAATCCGCAGGGTGGGTCTCCTTCAGGTCATCTTCACGGAAAGGTGGTGGACTGGAAGCTCCTCGTGAGTTCTTCCTTCTCACCCTCCACCTTTATCGTTCGTCCCTTCGGCACCTAAGCTCCTCTCTCGACCATCGTCCAACTCATCATCCAAGTCCGCCCCCACGGCGACTCGAGTCAGATCTCAAACAACAGCGCGTTGCGAAATCATCGCCGCACCTCCTCTTCCGATTTCGCTGCTCCTTCCCCTTCCAACACCTCCTCCTCGACCTTCGCTCCTCCCACTAACTTCTTCTTCCTCCCAACCGCTCCTCCCTCTCTCCTGCACTCTCCCAAACCCTCAACGACCAGCGGTCGACGCCTCTCCTCCTCGTCTCACAACCACCAACACCTCCCTCCCCTCCCCATTTCCTCGATCGCCAAGGGCCTCCTAATCTTCGAACCGGGACGAGATTCCCTTCGTCTCCATCGCGCTGTACTGGGAGCGAAGTCCGAGTCGTCGTTGTCGGGACTGAGCTTGATGCTGAGCCAGACAAGTTCGGCCGCAGGGGGAGGGGGAAGAGTTATGAAGGAGGTTGTGGTGGTGAAGAGTGAGACGACGGTGGCGAGGTGGGAACTTGGTGGGACGGGAGATGAGGGTGGGGAAGTGAGGATGGGGAAGAAGACCCAGGGGTCTTCGTCGTCGGCTGTTTCTCCGAAGAGTAGAGACGCGTCCTCGTCGTCGACAGATCAGGATCGAGCGAGGTGAGCTTTCGATTTCTCCCCCTCCTTCGACCTTTTGCAGAGTCTCGGGCCCTTTTTGATGACTTTGTTCCGTTACCTTCGTTCTACAAGATGGCTCTCCCACGTCGAAATCGAAACCTCCTCCTCCTCCTTCCAGATCCTCCCTTCGCCCATCTGGCTCTCCCCTCAATTCGAGTTCCTCGTCTACGAGACCTCCACCTCCCTGCTCGACTTCTCCCCTCGCCAACCAGGCTCCCTCGTCACCGACCGTATCATCGTCCGAAACGAAGTCCAAGTCTCCTCCAGCTCCTCGAACCAACTCTCCTCCCTCAGCACCACGCAAATCCCCTCCCTCTCCATCCCCTCCTCCTCCTCCGCCATCGGTTCTCCATCCTTCAGCAGCCTGAATCGCTTCCCTTCTTCTTCCTCCCGACGGTCCTCCTCCCACTCGCACTCCCAATTTGTTCAGTCCAGGATCCTTCGACGCCTCCCTCGAAACAGCCATCCACACCTCCCTCGGTCACCCGCGTTCACGATCCATCGTCCCCTCCTACCCCAAGGTGGACGGGCCCACTATTTCTCCTTGCTCCTGGAAGTCAACCACCGTCCCCCTCGCGGGTCTTCTCGGGGAAGGGATGGATCGGTTCAGAAAAGGGTGGGACGCGTCTCCTCCTCGACGACCACCAAACCCAGATCCAAAGCTCCGTCGTCGTCTTCGTTACCGAATTAAGCTAGCTTCAACGTCCTCAGGTTCGAGGAAGGAACGATCTACGACGAGGGGGACTTCGCTTCGACGAGATTCTCTGGAGGGGGTGAGGGAGGGAAGTTCTCGTCGTCGTCGGCCGAAGGATCGGGAGGAGGAGAGAGATAAGAAGAGTTCGAGCTTACAGTCATTGTTGTAAAGTTTGAATTGGGGAGATGAAGGGTTAACAACGAGGGAGGGAGGGTGGGCTGAGCTTGAGCTTGAGCTTTCGAGCAGTTTGTCACCGTCGGAACCCGGTTCAGCTGTCTCCTGGGAGGCTGTCCTGGACGCGCTTGGAAGCCTCGACGAGTCTTCACAGTCAAGATGATCGTAAAACAAGAAGAGAAGAAAGAAAGATGAACGAGAAGATCTGATCTTCTGGCTAAACCTTTGACCCCGACCAGTTCCCTCCCTCCTCCAGCGTCTTTGCCAGCAGATCGAGGATGGTTTGAGGGTCTGCTGGGATTGAGTGAGCCGAGAAATTTTCCGACAAGGATCTCTGCAGCAGTCGGATCGAATAATTGTTGAAAATGAGAGGAAAGGAGAAGGGAGGAAGAAGAAGCGTTCAGCACGACGCGTCTCGTTCTCGCAACCGTTTCGTTGTTTGAACTCACCTCTCATCCCGTCAGCTCTCCAGACGAAGACCGTGTCGTCATGAATCGAGTGGTATCGAATGCCCAGCGGTTCTGAAATCTATTGAGGAGAAAGGGAACAAAAAGAGTCACTTCGGTCGAAGGCGGATCGGGATTCGCGATGAGGGACGAAAAGAGGTCGATGGATGAAGAGGGCTGACCATTTCGTAATCCCGAGCGAAAGAGTCGGAGGGGAAGACTGGAAAGAAGGTGAAGGTGACTCTCGCTCAGCGGAGTCCGATGTCGAGAATCGAGGACGTACGCGGCGACTCAGCCTTGAGGTCCCTCCTCTTCTTTCCCCTCTCTGTCAGCTCGTGTGGCGAGTGCCTCTTTTTTGCTGGGGCTGACTGCTCTTCTCTCGCTGTACCAGACGATATCTCTCGTAGGAACGGTTTTTGTGTTGTCAGTGAGTTCGCTTCGCTCGGTCGATATTTTGTTTTGATTTCATTCCCTTCTCCGCTTTTCACCTTCCTCCTTCTACTGAACCTTTCTCCGCCCGTACTCGCTTCTTTTCTATCTCTACTTCGCTTCTGGGTTTTGGTCTGCCTGTATTGTTCTACCTCTTCTCATCCTACTCAGCTACGCAGACCCCTTTCCTCACCGCCACCTCGAAGAGACAAGACGCGTCGCGTCGCAACGAGTCGACTTTCCTTTTTCTCCTCCAGCGATCCTTCCCTCTCGACTCGTCTACCGCTCGTGAACGTTCAGTGATGGCATCAAATGAAATGGTAGTCAGCGCTACTCTGCTGCCTCCTCAACGACCGCGATCTCGACCCTCCCTCGTTGCTCCACCTCCAGCTTCGTCAGCTCTTCCTTCCACCCTTTTTCCTCCGCCTTCGATACCACAATCTTCGTCCTGTCCCCAGATATCTCAAACACCCCCATCCCTCGAAGAACCCCAGCGAAAGCCTCGTCCTGCGCTCTGGCTCTCCCTCGCGTCGAAGATCAACTCGAAAGCTCCTCCGCTTCGAATGGAAGGCGAATTTTGAAGGATGAAGTGACGCTCCGTTCCGAGGAAAGGTCCGAGTCGTTCCGTGCTGCCGGAGAGCGTGAGAGAACGGAACCTGCTTCCCCAAGCGACGAGGGTTCGAGTCCAGTCCTTTGGGGTTGCAACCAGACGCGTTGGGGAGGTTCCGCGGCCGATGCGGACCTTGGTGGGAGAGAGGTGAGGTAGGATGAATAGGAGAAGGGACGTGAGAGCGCAGTAGTAGAAGACGTTCGTCGATGGAGATGGGAGGAGGGAGAGCCGGTCAAGAGAGATGGGGGAAACGCCGAGGAGGCGAGGAGGGAGGGAGATGCCTGATTTCTCGACGAGATGGGGGACCAGGGCGTTGGTGCATATGTAGAGATGGAGGGTGAGGTTCTGTACTTGAGAGAGCGAGAGGTGAGGGATGATACGAGAGCGAGGTTTGAGCTTCGTCTGTAGGGAGAAGGTGATGAGGAGGGGAAGGGACGATGGTCAGCTCGTTCGTCTTTTCCCCCCTCCTTCTTCATCCCTTGCTTCGAAACTCACTCCGCAAAAGAAGCTGACTATCCCTCGAGCTGACTTTATCACTGCGTGCCTATAGAGTTCCTCGCTGGCCTCCTCCAAGCATCCGGACGAGACGAGGCAGAACGAGGCGAGAGATCGAGGGGAGGTCGCCGTTGAGTTCGGCGAGGATGAGTTTGACGATATCGAGAGGGAAGAAGGATCGAAGGGAGGAGTTCTGAAAAAAAAAAAAAAGAGAGGGAGAGGTAGAGGTCAGGCTGCTGGGTCGAGAACGAGAGAAGTAGGGCGGCGTGTGTGTGGAGGGAAGGGAGGAAAAAGGGAGGAGAGGGAGGAAGGAGAGACTCGAGCTCACCATGGGTTGATCTGCGTGCTGCTGCTGTTCCTCCTCCGGCTGCTCTCGGGCGATGAGGTTTCGATTCCTAAGAGGCATGGCGGCGCGGTTCAGAGGGGCGAAGGTGGATCAGAAGGTTTGCGAAGGGGGGAGAGGGGAAGGTCGTTGGCAGCCGCAGGAAGGGAAGGAAGGCTCGAGCTCAACTTTCGACCTTCGAAGCTTCGTCTTCGTCTCCGCAAGCCTCGATCTTCCTCCAGATCCACTTTTACAACCCACGCTTACTCGTAGCCTCCAATCATCACGACTGGACTCTTCTTCATCTCAGGATCCCACTCGTACCGAAATCAACCTCCTTTGACGCTTCAATCCTCCTCGCAATGGAAGCTCCTCCTCCCTCGCTCCTTCCCTCTTCCCTCCCTATCACATCCCCTGTCCTCGACTTCTCCTCCCTCAAAGTCAGCTCGGATGCCAGCCAACTACGCCTTCGACCCTTTCCCTTCCTCGCCGACGAGCTCAAGAAGGAGATCCTTCGCTTGTGCGATCCCTCGACGCTCGCGAAGACCTCGCTCGTTGGCTTGGCCTTCCTCGAGCTCTCGACTCCGTTTCTCTACTACGAGGTCGAGACTCGCGGCTGCGAGCAGGCCTCTCTTCCCATCAGACCAAGGGTGAGTGTCGACTGTGTCTTCCCAGCCTGGTCACCTTGCCGTCCTGAAATTCCTTATCTCCTCCCACTCTTATCTTCGCCAGACCCTCCCTTCCCTCCTCCCCTCCTCCACCGGCTCCAGCCTTCCTCCAATCCGTATCCTTCACGTCACATAAGTCACAGGCGACTCGTACGATGGCCTCCTCTCCATCCTCATCCAACCAGCCCTTCTTCGCCTGCGCCGACTCGTCCTCCGGCTCAACATCGAGCCCCTCGCTCTCCGAACCCTCTACAGGCTCTACTATTCCAATCATCTCGTCGTCCAAGCACCTCTCGGAGAGACACCAAGTTCATCAATCTCGACGACGCCTTCTGGAGTCGGCTGCAAACCATCAAGTTCGTCGGACCGGCGTGTGTGGGATTCAGGAAGCTCAGAAAGCTCGCGACCATCAACTTCCCTCGACTTCGACTGGTCAGGTACCATCTTTTGGACCTCGGACGACTGCGAGCGGTAGACTGGATGCAGCCTGTGATCGTGGATCTTGCTGCTCCTCTTCCAGAGGTGGTGCAGGTGGTGGTGCTCGTCAGCTGGAAGTGGAGAGGAAGTTGTTTCGCGCGCTTTTGGAGTATAGCGTCGATGCCGGGATGAAAGGTCAGATTGAGGTCAAGGTACGAGCTTCGTGAAACGTAAGTGCGACCCCTTGTCCGTCTTTTTCGTTTTCGCTCTCGCTCTCGCTCGCCGTCGAGACCTCGCTGCTTGCCGTATCTGACGCGTCGACCTTTTTTTCCCCTTTCCTTCTAGGCACCAACGCCTTGCTCCTTAGCTCATCCCTCGCTCCTGGATCAGCCAAACCTTGAGCTTGTCTCTTGCCCGTTCCCTCGCCCAGACGTTCGCCCCTCTCTCTTCCTCTCCCTCGATTCGACGTCGACGAGACCCGAACGCTGACCTCGCTTCCTCTCTTCTCTCCTCAGTTTGACTCGTTAGCCGTAGTCGGATATGGCAATGAATCTAATCTCGCCCAATTCTCCTTCTTTCTCTCGACCGAAAAGATCTAGAAACGACCTTCGCTCGCGCGAGATCAAGACGAGGCGCGACGCCTCGTCCTCCCCCCCTCTTCCTCAGCGGCCTCAACCCCCCTCGCCCTCTCTTTCTCTCCTCCCACACAGACCTTTTCTCGTAACGTTAGCCTCATCAGAGGTCTCATCAGGATTCGATGCCTTGCACCACCGCCATCGAGCCTCCGTCCTTAGACACACGCCCGATCTCAGTGAGTCTCGATGCGTCTGCCCTTCCTCCTCGCTTTCGTTTCGCAGCGTCGTCCTCAAAAACATGCAAGGCCTCAGAAGTCCTCAACTCCATCTACGCTAAGGTTCGCGGAACTCATGTCCCCTTGACATCTCGTCTTGCGAGGCTCAAACTGACTGACGGTGCTCGTTCGTTTCGCTCGTCTCCGCCAGTTCTTCGGCACCATCACGCCTGCTAGATCGTACATCGGAGTCGCTAGGCTGCCCCTTGATGTGCTGGTTGAGGTCGAGGTTCGTTGTTGCTTCACTTCTAGAAAAGGGAGGCTTCGGAGGGAGGAGAGAGGAGGGACGCGACGAGCAGATGATGCCGACCTGACCGATTTTTGGTTCGGTTTGGCAGCCGCTGTTGCGAACGACTGACTAAGGGACAGCGAAATCTGGTTGGATGATACATGCTGCTACGGTGACCTTGCGGCTGAAAGAGAGAGGGCAAAGAACGAAGCTCGCTCCGAGCCCGAGTCGCTGCTTTTGCGTGAACTGAGCTGACCCGCGACGCGTCTCTTTTCTTCCTTCGCTTACCGCTGCGGCGAATCCAACTGTATGCACGCATAGGCTTTGGAACCCCGTCGCCGCCATGGACCACCCGCCGAGGATGAGCGTGGATCGATTCTGGAAAGAAGAGACTCGGAAGTGCGATCGCGTCGCTGCAAAGTCGCGGGAACATTCGCGAGCAGACCGACGATATGCGGCGGCTCTACTCGGAACTAGACGTGTGAGGAGGTTCAAACAGTAGAGAAACAGGATGTCTAGATGAAAGCTCTGCAGCCTACGAAAAAAAAGAGGAAAAGCGTCGCGTCGATCTCGCGGGGACCTCAGCTTCAATCGAAGCGCTGATTGTTCAAGGCATCGAATAAGACTATGTACAAATGAGCCTAGATGCTCATGAGCGTCCTCGACTGGCGTCCTGACTGAAAAGGAAACGAGAACGAAAGAAAGAGTCAGGTCGACGCGTCTCGTCCCTCGCTTCGCCTCGTCGCTCAAGGAAAAGCGATGCGCCTTCTTCACTGACCTTGTCTAGTAGTTATTGAACGTCCCCGGCACGACATACAACCTCACATCCCCCTTATCAGCGTTCATCCTCACCATTCCCTTCCCATCCGCCTCAACCCTATTCTGAGTAAGCTTATCCTTCAACTTCTTCTGCACCCTCCCATCCGTAGCTGACCCTCCTCCCCAATACGTGAACACCCCACCCCAACTATCCAACTCCTTCCGAACAGTCGGCAACCCTCCATTCGTTGCCAGTTCAAACGCGCCGTTGTACGAGTCGAAAGGGAAGAAGATGTCCGTTCCTCCTCCCTGCGACGTCGAGTTGAGGTTGACGCCCCCCGGTGAAGAGACGTAGGATCCAGAGGTAGCGAAGGAAGTGATGTTGGCTGTTATATTTCCGTTGGTGGTGATGAGGGTGAGGTTGTAAGCGGAGGAAGGGGAGGGGAGGGTTGAGGGCGGAGTGAAGGTGAGGTTGGAGACGTGGATGGTTCCGTGCGAGAGGAGGGTACCGGAGGCGAGGGAGTAGGAGCCGGAGATGGATCGGCTGGCGTAGATGGAGAGGGAGGGTGAGAAGAGGGGCTGGTGGGAAAGGAAGGGAAGAGGGGAAGGGTGAGTTGGAGGCGAAGGAAGGTAGGGTTTGCGACGCGTCTCGATTGAAGTCGAAGAACTCACAGATCTGGTAGCGATGGAACCTGAACCAAGTCGAACGTCGACGGAATCGAAGGTAGCGTTCTTGAGATCTTGAACTTCGAGGTCTCCGTTGGCTGTGGAGACGTCGAGATGGCGAGCGGAGAACGTCGGAGGGACGAAGATCGTGACGGTGAACAGCATCGACGAGTCGAGCCATAAATCAGGTTGTGAGGCGATGGGGAAGACGCTCGAGACTCCGAAAGTATCCTTTCCAACCGTCTGCAAGGGAGGAAAGAGCAAGGGTCAGCCCAGAGGAGCAAAAGCGACGCTTGACGCGAAAACAAATTCGAGCTCACCTTCATCGCGAGTCCGACCGCGCTATCCCCATCGGAGCTCTCCACCTTGTACCCATACGACCCTCCCACAGCCTGAGAAAGCTGATCCGTTCCCCACTGCTTCCTGGCATCTTGATTCCCCCCCGAAGAGACCTTCCAGAACGCGTCGACCCTCGCACCCCAATCCGTTGAGTTGTCGGACGAGGAAGCAAAGACGATGTCCGTCGAGCGCTGTCCGAAGATCTTGACGAAGTAGGAGGACGATGAGATGGGCGTGGGGATCTTGAGGAGCTGAGAGGAGGAGGTGAGGATGGTTGCGTCGAGGGTGTTATTGAAGGAGGAGTTGGAGACCGTCGGAGAGGAGAAGGCGAAGGAGGTGAGGAGGTCGCCGTCGGAGGAGATGAGCGAGGTGAAGATCTGGCGTTGAGGTTAAAGAAGAAATGAGAAGACGGTCAGATTTCCTGTACCAAGAGGAACAGCGAGGAACCAAACAAACTAACAGTGGGCTCGACCATGTACCTCGCCGCACTCAAATCAGCGGGGTTGTTCAACTTCGATTCCTGCGCTCGATGAACTCCATACCAGATCATCGTAGCCACCAGAGCGACGAGAGCTAGTATCACCGCTCCGAAAGTCATCTTCGCTCTCTCGGAAAACCTCCCGACCTGCCACCAACGAGGACGAGGCTTGAGAGCTGAGCCTTCGACGTCCGAGCTCACGAGCGGATTCGAGGGACGTGCTGGAGGGTCGTCGTAGGCGTGTCGGTCGTAGGGTGGGAGGGAATCTTCCAGGGACTGTCTGTCGGGTAGGGTTGGCTTCGAGATTGACATGGTAGGAGTCGGGATGATGGTTGGGAGGACAAAGGAGGAAGAGGAGAGAGGAAGGGTTGTTTTCGACATCGACGCCCAGGGATTTGAAGCTTTGAAGACAGGGTTGTCACCTGTTGAACCTTCTACTGATAACGACTCGGGGCCTTTTCGGTTCCTACAGTTCGTGACGGTCGATTTTTCACGAGGAGGTCAGCGAAGCGCGCAGGAGGGAGCATCGAGGAGGGCGGAGAAAGGGAGGAAGGATCGAGGAGGAAGGAGATGAAAAGGAGGACGAAGGCGGGTGTCGCTGGGCCTGCTGAGAGTTGGTTCATTGATAGACGGAGGATCGGATAGTCGAGGAAGCTGCTAGGGATATAGTGGCGAGTTGATAGGATGTCTAGGCCCGATTGGAAGGTTTGTCGAGATGCTAAAGCTGGCGCGTGAGAAGGAAGGGAGGCGACGGTGAGCTCTCGAATCTCGTTTCATTTGAGCCCACCCTCCCTCCTCCCTCGCTCCCAACCGCATTGAAAATCAAAGGTGGAAGAGATCTGAGGTAGGATGAATAGGAGGAAGGCGTCAAAAGAACAGTGATTGAAACAAGCAGCTCGAAGCTCAGCATCCATCGCGAGGAGAGGGTCGTCGATGTCGAAGTCTTCGTCGTCGTCTTGATCCATCGGCGAGGCTGTTGATGGGACATAGGGGGGCTGAGCGGCGGTAGGAGGGAGAGGAGTTCGTTTGGTAGGTTTCGGGGAGGAGCCAGAGGGTTCGGAGGTCGAAGCTGGTCGTTTGAGAGGAGAGGTTGTCGTCGACGCGTTCTTGTTCGATCCTCGACTCGACGAGTTCGCAGCAGCCTCCTCCTTCCTCCTCTCCAGCTCCTCGTCCATCTTCTTCATCACCGCCTCGAAGGAGTCCAGTGTAGGATCCGGAGCTCCCTCCTGAGGTTTTCTGACGCGTTCTCGAGGTCCAGGAACGACGGGATCCTCTGGAACGGGCATCGGCGTCGACTCGGATCCGTCCATTCCCTCCCGAACACCTTGGAAGGCCAGAACTCCGTCCCTTGAGCTGAGCGTAGGCGGTTCGGGTGAGTCGGATCTGAGTGAGGACCGTTGAGGTAGGGGTGGGTGGGAAGAGAGGCATCTTGGCGGCGGCCTGAGAAGATGGAGTGAAGACGACGAGGAGAGTGAAAAGGTGAGGAAGGTTAGTGAGGGGGGGGGGAAGAAGAGGAGACGGTGGGAACGCAACGAAGGACGCGAACTCACCCTCAGCTGAGTCGGATCCCTCGTGTAGAACGTTTCGACTGCCTTCTGGATGAGCTGAGGCTGACGAGCGAGAGCTTTGGCGATGGGTGTGGGGAGGTAGAGAGTAGTAAGGTGTTGGTGATCTTTGAGTTGAGATGGGTAGCTGGCAATAAGGAACGAAGGAAGATCGAGGTCAGCTTCGTTCTCACGCGTCGAAGTTCTGAGCGACGACTCGACTGACCCAGCAATCCTCTCCCAAGCTTCTCGCTCGACTCCAATATCCCTCCATCGACCCGATCGAACTTCCTCCAGAGCTTTAGCCTCCGAGAGCCATCCATCTCCTCCTCCATCGCCTCCGTTCGCTCGTCCGAGTCCTGATCTCCTCCGTTGAGGTTGAGTCGCTGTTCATGTTTCGGGGGACGGGTTGAGATGGGCGAGGAGACCGAGAGAGGGATGAGGTGGAGGTGAGATTCGGATATCCAGACCTGACGAAGGAACGAAAGGTCAGCGAGACGAGTCGAGGGCTGAAAGTCGAAGGTCGAACGTGGACTGACCCTGTTCTCCGAGTTGGAGGAGTGACCCAGGAAGGAAGAGCTCGAGCTGCTTCGAGAAGCAAGAAGTCTCCGTCAGTGTCGTAGACTCTGTGTATAAGCGGAAAGCGAAGACATAAAAGGAGAAGGGTCAGCTTGGAGAGAAAGGCAAGGAAGGGAAGGGAACGAAAGTGAGCTCGAGCTCGCAACTTGTCGAGCAAGTCCTCGCCCGTTCCTCCCTTGATTGAAAGAAGAGAAAAACTTCACTCACGATCCTACTACTCCTTCCCATTTGCTGGTGATCTCCTTGATCAACCATACAGCGACCCACTCGTCCTCTATGGAATCTCCCACCCTCATGATCCCCTCCAACCTCCACTCGTCCTTCGACTCCTTCGACGACGATGCGACTCTCGAGCTCTGCTCTTTCTTCACGACCTTCAAGTCCAACGAGTCCCTATGCCATATCCACTCCTTCGGAAGCAGATCCTGATAAATGAAGGTGTTGATCTGAGCTGCGAGAGCGGTGGCTGCCGAGAGGGAGGAGGAGGAGGGAGCAGGGAGGTGGAGAGTTATCGAGAGAGTGTCTTGTGGGATCGAGGGAGAAGGACGGGAGGCCATCGTGAAGGGTAGAGAGGGAAAGGAGAGGGATGGGTGGGAGTGGAAGAGGAGAAGGGCGTCTCGAGTATAGATAGAGACTGGGTCGGGGTTGGAAGATCAACGACGGCTGAGGAGCGAAAGAGAGGATGAGCTCGTCCCAAACGTCGAGCTCAACCTGACGACCACCATCAAATCGAGCAGATTTCTCCGCATCTTCGCCAAAGAAGTCCTTCCCGCTCCTTGTCTCTCCTCTGTGAGCTCAATATTGAGCTCATCCAGGTTGGAACCGTCCAAGAGAGAGACAAAAAGACGACGAGCTCATCCTCCGTTCCAGGCTCCTTCCTCCTTGTCCCTCCTCTCCTCGTTCAAGCTCCCGCCCACCCTCCAATTCCTCGTAGACCCCACAGCTCTATCAAGAACATGCCTCAGGTGCGTATAACTACAAGCCCTTACCTTCGCTTCCTCGCTCACTCACTTCCTTCTTCTCCGCGTCTTCCAACAGCTCGCTCAACCTCCTCCGCCCTCCCCTCGTCGACCTTCTTGCTCCCTTCCATGGGATATCCTCCTCCTCGTCTTCCAACAATCGGACGTCTCAACCCTAGCAGCACTCGGGGGTGTCAGTCTCGACCTGCTGACCTCTACAGCTCCGCTTCTCTACCGAGAGGTCGAGGTCAAGACGATCACGCAGATCGAAGAGCTGTTCTGCGAGCGAGTCGAGGTGAGATGTCTATGGGTGCTTCCCCGATCACCTCTGTCACCATGGTCTAACACCGGATCTCTCCCGCTCCGCAGGACTCCAACTCGCCCTTCCCCATCGATCTCCTCCCCGCCCCTCCCTTTCTCTCTTGTCGCGTCCCCTGCAGTACAGCGCGTGAGTTCTCCTCCCAGGACGCTCCGACCTGACCGGTGAGTTCATGCACTATGCCCTCAACGTCATCGTTCTCGGTCACTACCAAACCGCGCTCAAAACTGTGTAATTCGTGATGGAGATGAAAGCTCGTGAGTCGCGAAACGACCGCCAACGCCAACGCGAGCTGACTCGGATCGTTTTCGTTTCGAAATCACGTAGAGTTCGACTCGTCGATCTCTCTCGTGCCTGGACTGTACAAGAAGCAGGATATTACGTCGCAAACGTTGCAGACGATTGGGAACGGTTTCGTCGCGACGCGTCCCTTTCTTTCTCCCCTCCTTCCCTCTCTCTCCCAACTGATCCTTCCGTCCTCTTCTCGCCCCCTTTCCCTTCGCACCTCTTGTCCCTTACCCCCTCACCCGATTGCACGCTCCGCTTCGCCCCCTTCCTCCCTCCAGCCGTCTACCAAGTCGCGCTCCGATGACAAGAGTTCAAAGGACGAGAGGGTCTGTTGGGCGAGATGGCGACGGGGGCGGGGGGGGGCAGCTGGACGCTGCTGGCGGTGGCGCAGGTGGAGGGGATGAGGAGAACGGGAGGGGGTGGGAACGGGAAGAGGGCTAGGATTGTATGAGTGAGCGGCTGAGTTGCTGAGTTGCGGGGAGGGCGTTGGGTGGGAGAAGAGAAGGAAAGCGAACGCGTCTCTCAAAGGTTGAGGAGACGCTACGGGTAAAACAACCGAACCATGCCATAAGAACGAAGGGAGACGCAACCAATCGGCTTTGCTGAACTCGTGAACTCAGGCCCGAGTTGACGCGTTGCTCCCTCCCCGCCAGATGTATTTCTTCTTCAAACTCTTCCAAGCAACTTGCTCTTCCGCCCATCTTGACATCCATTTCTTCAAGAAGAGAGAGAGGAAAACGGCGCGTCAGAGCAGTCTCGTGAGGAGCGGTTGACGCATCGAAACCGAGATCAAGAAACTCAGGTTTATATCTTTGAAGCCATGCCGACCGATCCCTGTCAACAAAGAGTCGAGGTGAAGTCAGTGACCATCGTCAGCTTGCGAGAGGCGCGACCCAGAGGGGATGCAGAACAAAAGGAGACGAGAGCGAGGACAAAGACGCGCGTTTCGAAAAGCTCACATCGAGGACTCTTCGCTACATACCCATCTTCATCTCCGCCAAGCAACGTTCCGAGCTCCACCCACTTCACCATCTTTCCCTCTCCCTCTCCCTCCTTTCGACCGAGTCGAGTCCTCTCGTCGACGAAGCTCATCCAACTACCCGTTCGCGCGTTTTCCGTTCCGCGACTGTGACCCAGGGAGAGGTTGGAGTGGACGAGATGTGAGAGGAGGGGGTAGGAGAGTCCGTAGGCCATTCCTAGAACGAGGTAAGAAGGAAGATGGGAGCGAAATGAGTGCAGTGAAACGGCCAGACGCCGTTGAAGACTCCGGCTCAACACACGACGATTCTCGCTCGAAGGGAAGGGACTGTGATAAAGGGAATACCTGACGGACCTTGGAAGTATCGCGGGAAGCATTTAGATATGCAGGCTGCATATCGGAAAGAGCGAAGAAGATCAGGTCTTGAAAATGTTCGAATGAGGGAAAGAAGGAAACGAAGGAGCTCACACCCGACGGACGATCCCCAGTAGATCCCTTCAGACATATCCAGCGCACCGAGAGAGTCAAGGACGTTCGGCAGATTGAGAATAGTGTCTTCTTCGACTTTGCTGAAAGTGGGAGAGAGAGGAGAGGGAAGGCCAGAGCTCAGTGAGGGAAAGGGAAGAAAACGAAAACAACCGCGTCAAGCTCACATCACGAACTGAGGAGACGGCCCAGTCGTTTCAGCCCTCTGGATGACGTGCTGAAAGAAAGCGTAGGTCTTCCTGAGCATATGGAACGAGTAGGCGAGGAGTGAGTAAGAATCCTAGGCGCGCGCGAGGTCGAGTGAAGATCCAACGAATGAGCTTGAGCTTTCGTCGCGCCGCGCTTGGTTCCCCCATCCTGATCCAAAAGAACCCCACTCACCCTTCGTCCATGTTCTCCTCTATATCCAGCCTCATCAGGTCTCCATGAAGCAGCTGCTCCGCTCTCAACTTCTTCTCGAGCTCCTCGATTTCCTCCTCCGTCCCATCCTCAGCTCGAAGCGATCCGATCACGAACACCGTCTCGACGAAGTTTCGATCCTCCCAGCGAAGACCGTCTCGTCGATGATCTCGCAAATTTGAGCGTTGAAGGAAGTTTTTCTGTCGCGGAGGTACGAGAGAAAGGGTGAGCTCGTGCTCGTTGTTCTTCGCTCGTTTCGGAAGCAAGGATGAGGGAAGAAAAGCTCACAGCGACGGAAAAGGTAGCCAGGAGAAGAAGAGGATTGACGATCATTTCCAGTCTTTCCTCGGTTCCCATAATTGAAGGATCGAGACCTCCGTGGAGGGAAGGAGAGGGATAGGAAGCGAGGGAGGGTTCGAGAGGGCAGTGATCTCGAAGTAGTCGTCGCCAAACCACCACGACGGCTCGACTGACCCGCCTCCAAAGTAGTTCGCCAATGACTCGGAGTATGGTCTGAGGTACGTATGAGCCAGGTCTTCACGATGCTGAGGGGAGGGGAAAAGGGGAAGCCGGAAAGGAGCAGGATGAGCTTTGGTAGCTCGTCTCGAGCCGACAGCTTTCGCGTGCTCAGACTCCTGAGTTGCGACGACCCCAGGACACAGCAAGATCATTGAGAAACTCACTTTAGCACTGATATGATGCCACGTCTTCCAAAGTTGGGCTGGGAAGGATAGAAGGAAGAGAGCGCCGAGGAGGAGGAAAGCAAACAGGGCGATCCTCTTTCTTGACGACCGAGATCGAAGAGGTTGGGAGATGCGACGACCGAACTAGGAGGGGGATGTATGTATGGGGAAACAGGGAAGGTAGGTGACCATGAGCTGATACCCGAAGAGTGATGGAAGTTGGGAGGGAAGGAAAAAAAAAGGGAAGCTCAAGCGAGCTCAAGGGGACGATTGGAAACCTGGGAGGACGAGAGTGTCAAGACCTGTCCGATTGGAAACCTGGGAGGACGAGAGTGTCAAGACCTGTCAAGGGTGACTGATCAGCGACTTTCCTTCGACCTTTGTCGTCTCTCGAACATCGTAGAGACTCAGCATTGATCTTGTAGAGACCCAGCGACGACTTTGTCAAACAGGAGCCGTTGTAGCGCGAAAGGTTTTCGCGTCGTTCCTCTCATCGCTCAAGTTTCTCGCGACTCGCATCCTTGGCGCTAGCTTTTCTCAAAACGCGAGTTGATCCCAGGGCTCAGAAGGTTCAGGACTTCAACGCCTTTTTGATGAACCCGAACACACGGTGTTGGGGATCCCAGGCCAGAATGCTGATCTTCACTCGGCTCCACCATCTCGGTCGACGCGTCGTTTGAGAAGAAGCTTTTCTTGTCTTGAGGTCCTCGAGCTCTCGAGAGCTCGAGAGTAGAATAGAGGGTGTATCAAATGGTATATATGGATCGAAGAAGCTGCACTACTACTGTTGGGGATCAAGAGAGGGGAGAGAATCGACGCGCTTCTGCCGCTCGCACGACACCCGTGGGAAGGGGAGCCAGCAGGTCCTTCATAAGGGAGTGCCAGATCTTTGGGCAATTGAAAGAGGCCGAGGTCAGCTTTATGCGAGCAGCTCAAGTTGAAGATTCAGAGGGAGAAGAGGGAAAGGACGAAAACGACCGAGCTCGACGAACCGACGCGTTTTTCCTCGATTCCTGCATCAGTCCGAAGGTGATGCACCCAACGAAGCAGGATAGAACGAGAGTAAAGTTGATCCATACGATGGCAACGGTGGTGATGATCTTCGAAGATCTGTCATCTTTTGAAAAAGAACAACACGGAGGTTGTGAAGGAAAGTCAGCGAATGGATCAAAACAAAGAACGCGACTCAAGCAAGGGAGCTCGACGATCGGCAGAGAAAGGACTGCACGGTACAGGATACTCCTGAGATTCGAGGTAGCCTTTCCGGCTACACCTGCAGAGAGGGAGAGGAAGCGAGGGAACACGCGGAAGGAAGAAAGGAAGATGAGGTTGGATTCAGCTGGCGTCGTTGCCGTTGTCTTCTTCTTGTTCTTTGCGATCTTGAACGGACCTGACCAGACCGCGAGAGTGCAGAAAAGCCATATGGCCTCGCCTTTTATAGAGTGACTAGCAGAAGTGAGGTTTCTGTCAACGAGGAAGGAACGAGGATTGAAGAAGAGCTTGGCGAGGTCAGAGTTGGTTTTGTTTGTTTTGGAAGGGAAGGAAGACCTCACAGGTTGGGAGCGAGAAGTAGGAACGAGATGGAGAGGAGACAAAGCACGACTGATGTTTGGCCCGAGCAGATCACCGGCGGCTGTAGAAGAAGCGAGAAGGACGAAGGAAAGGGAGGTCAGACGCGTCGCGGATGTCGAGCGAGGGGGACGGAGCGAGACGGGAAGAGAAGAAGAGGGACTCACCATCATACTGAAAAGAGCGAAAGTAGATGCCGAAGTCATCAAGATGTCAGTCGGATCTACCGCGAAACATCGTTGCCCGATGAGGCAGCGAGAGAAGAAAACGAGAAGAAGAATCGATTCCCACTCACACCTCCTCCGAACCAAATTCTGATGAGCACCAGCAGAACGAGATGTAGACACAGCAGAGCAAAGTAGGCACTGGCTCGGATGGCGACGAGAGGGGAGGGGAAGAAAGGTTCGTGTCATTTCAACTTTTTCGTTCTTGAAGAATCCTAAACTGAAGGAAGCATCCTCTTACTCGATCCAGACATGGGAGGACCCTCACCATGTCTACCCCGAAACGGGAGCCGTCGGAGATAACGATCCTCTAGACGTTCTCGAGATTGGGGAGCAAGTGGCTTATGTCGGACAGGTGAAGCAGGTCAAGATTCTCGGCCTTGTGTACGTATAATTTTCTACGCCGCCCGGGGCTTGATGTTGGAGAAGAGCTGATGTGACCTCTCATCTCGATGCAGCGCACTTCTCGACGACGGCGAGACCGACTGGAAGATCATCGCTGTCGACATCAAAGATCCCCTTGCTTCCAAGCTAAATGGCATCGAAGACGTTGAAACTCTGTTCCCTGGACTGCTGCGAGCGACAAAGAAGTGGTTCGAGATCTACAAAGTAAGCATCAACTCATTCGAAGGACGTGCCCGATTTTCTTTCTCTTCACGCTGCTGAGCTCTCCTCCGGTCTCCATCTCCTCTGCTGGCGTTCTCCGGCAAGCAGGTCCCGGATGGTAATAGTGAGGTAGTCCTGTCTTCCTGCTCAGGGGCGTTGGCTCTCCGTGGTACCCGTATCTGACCTCACTGTTTCTTCCGCTCCACCACCTCAGAACGTTTTTGCGCTCTCTGGAGAAGCCAAGGGCAAGGACTATGCCGTTGGGATCGTCGAAGAGTGCTACGAGGCGTGGACGAAGCTTGTATCGGGACAGTCACCGGCTGAGACGGAGACCTACAACCTTTCCATGTTCGTCCCGATTTTCAACTATTTCCAACGCCAACGCACACGACGCAATTCCGGTCTTCCCATCGAGATAGGCTGACTTCTTCGTCTGTACGCTCTACAGAGCCAACAAGACCGTAAAGTCCTCCCCTGGGTTTACCGATGTCGTCAAGGTTCCAACCGACTCCAGGAAACCCGCTGCTCCCATCGATACTTCGAGTACGTCTCTCCTCTCCTTTTCTTCCCATCCCTTCCTCTGATCCGATGTCTCCCTTTCGGCTTTCAGTCTCCAAATCCTTCTTCTCGTCTTCTGCAGCCCTTTGAGGCTTCCCTGGCCAAAGTTGTGGAGTGTTCGTCGGCTGGACCTCAGTTGCCTTCGACTAGTCGCGTTGTTAGCTTAATAAGATGCGTTAGGTGTCACTGACCAGGCCTGATATAAACGATAAATAGATGAAACAAAATCTCAACTAACCAAGGGGCGGACGACGTTGACCCTCTCCGTTGTTAGAACTACGTCAAGTGACGAGAGCCCACGGAGAACTGAATCACTCCATCTCCATCCCATTTCACCGCCAGAGCCCACACGAGCGAAGCAGTGGAAAGGACGTCTGGAACCATGGCGATGTATTGCTTTCCGGAGCCCAGCGAGGATCAGAGATGAAGAGGACGAGAATTGAACGAATGTGTCGACAGCGTGGGCTTGGTGGATGTCCTGGTTGATGAAGACCGAACGAACCAGGAGTGACCGGAGACGAGGGTGGACGAGGAAAAGAGGACGTTGGAAAGATGGCGAAGGATAAATCTGTAGGAAAGTGGCGACTCGTAGAGAGGGACTACTGTAACATTGACTAAGTACAAGACGTAAGAGTGGAAAGATGCGGTGAAACGCGACGCGACCCAATTCCCGGACATCCCTCCCTGCCTCCTCCTTCCCCTCCATCCGCAAAAGTTCTACCATCTCTCTGGACTGACCCACTACACTCGCTTGAGCTCAACGCTCCCTTTATCACTCTCGTCAAGCATTCCTTCTTCGTGAAAGCAGAGACCTGAGCCTATGATGCGTGAAACCTTCACACCCAGTTTCGGCCGATTTCGGCTCCCGGATCTGTGCGTGCGTACTCTGACGTTTGTTGCTTGAGCCGTGCCGAGCTGCAAAACGTCACGAGAAACGACATTGCGTGTCGAAGCTAAATTCAGCCTTCTCAGGTCATTGCTGCGCTTTTCGTTCTTTCGGTTTCTTCTGCCCCTACTCTTGCACGCCTGCACCGACAACCTTCCATCACCCACCACCCACCCATCTCATTTCAACTGTTGACAATGACACTACTCAAACACCGCAACAACAACCAGTCGTCCGCTCCCGAGACAGGAGATCCAAGCGCCGAGCAAGCCAGAGAAAAGGATCTTGAGGCTCATCGTTCGTGCCCTTTTCTTTTGTCTGCAGAGTCAGGTTCTCCTTCCTGACTCTGTCCCATTGGCACTGTATGGCAGGCTACGATCACGGTGAGGAGTACGAAATCCTGCTGCGGTATGTAGAAGACGAAAAGAAGAAGGGCGCATTGAAGACCTCGGATGACGGCGAGGAAGGCAAGGAGGAGACGAAGAGGGTCTGGTACCTTTTTTGGAAGAAGGTCGCTGTCCAAAGCGATAAACAGAAGAAGGTACGCGAAGCTCCGCAGACAGGAAGACGAGCGAAAACGAAACCTGACCTTTTCGTTTGCGGTCGAAAGATACCGGAAGACTGGCTCAACACGGAAGCCTCCGAGGGGTTGTCACACGGGATTATCGAGACAAGGAGAAAGGATCTCGGTTATAACGAGTTAGAATCTCCCAAAGGTTCGTTCCCTATCGCCTCGTTCAGCTTGCCGTGTCTGACGTCATCTCCCTTCCTCTCGCCCCTATACTTACAACCTTGCAACCTCCTTCATTCCCACCCTACAGAAAACCAGTTTTTGAAGTTCATCTCTTACTTCCGGGGCGCGATCCTCTGCGTAATGGAAATCGCTGTAGTTATGTCTGCTGGACTGCAAGAGTGAGCTTTTTCTCGCGTCTTGTATCGCTTCGGTCATTGGCCCTCCTTCGCTTGTTCTGACATTCTGTGGCTGCACCATGCACGACCTCGTCTTCGAGCTGGATCGATTTCGGGGTGATCATAGCGATCCTCCTTATGAACGCCACTGTGGGATGGTACCAGGAAAAGCAAGCCGGAAATGTACGTCCCCCACCGTTTTGCTTGTCCGTTCCTTCTTCTGACTGATGGGTTCCTCGCGGGGGTAACAGATCGTCGCCCAATTGAAAGCTGGAATCGCGCTCAAAGCGACAGTCGTAAGAAACGGAAAGGAATTGGAGATTGACGCACGCGAACTGGTTGTCGGAGACATCGTTGTTTTGGAGGAAGGTTCGTCCTTTTCACGACATCTCATCTGTATGTGCGGCCGGTAACCCCCTTTCTTTCAAATGGCTTGCAGGTAGTAGTATTCCTGCGGACGCAAGAATTATCTGTGATTATGAAGCCAAGAATGGTTCGAAGGTCCGTCCCATCTCGTCTTCAAGCTCTCTTGTTTCCGACTCTCATTCGGTGATATGCCGCCTTTGGGGTGTCCAGGCTAAGATAGCGTTGGACAACAGCATCCCAAAGATAGCGAACTCAGATTCTACAAAGAAGAACGACGGCGACGCCAACAATAAAGGGCCCAGCGTCATCTCGGTCGACCAAAGTGCGATCACCGGTGAATCTTTGGCCGTCGAGAAATACGTCGGTGAAACAGCTTATTATGTGCGTCTGCTTTGTCCTTCTGTCGGTTGCCCTTCGTTTGCCCTTCGTCAGAGGATTAATTGACCGTTGGGCGGTACGACAGACTTGTGGGATCAAGAGGGGGAAATGTCTTGCTGTCGTCTCTTGCTCAGCGAGACAGTCTTTCGTAGGGAAAACAGCGACCCTTGTCATGAGTCAGTACTTCCCAATTTATTGCCTACTTGTGTTGCCCCCTTTGATTTCTGTCGCTTTTCCCAACTGCCCAGACTCAAACGAGATCGGGCACTTCCAAATTGTGCTCGGCAGCATCGGCTCTTCCCTTCTCATCATCGTGCTCTTCTTCATCCTCGCCGCTTGGATCGGCGGATTCTTCCGAGGTGTTGGGATCACCACTCCTAAAGAGAACTCCCTTCTTGTCTATGCCCTTGTTTTTTTCATCATCGGTGTACCAGTTGGGCTGCCGTGTGTAACCACTACAACTATGGTAAACCTCCCTATCTCCCAAGTCAAACAGAAGACAAGGCTGACGGTTGCTCTGTGTTTTCAGGCCGTCGGCGCCGCCTACCTGGCGAGGAGGAAGTGTATCGTTCAGAAGTTGACGGCCATCGAGAGTCTTGCTGGAGTTGACATCTTGTGCTCCGATAAAACCGGTCAGTCCCTCTACTCTGCTGTCGAACTGCTTCTTGCAAACTGATGTTGGCTTGGAAGCGCTGTGTCTTCAGGTACCCTGACGGCGAACAAGCTTTCTTTGAACGAGCCCTACCTTTCCGAAGGGGTGGATCGCGATTGGTTCATGACGGTAGCCATTCTTGCTTCTTCGCACATTATAAAGTCACTGGATCCGATCGACAAAGTCACCATCCTCTCTCTCAAAGGTCGGCTCCCTTCACGTTCATAATCGTCGTACATCCTCTCTGTTCGTACTGACATACTCCTCCTTCTACGTGCTAGATTTCCCCGGCGCGCAAGAAAACCTCAAATCTGGATGGAAAACCAATAAATTCAGTCCTTTCGATCCTACTTCCAAGAGGATCACCGCCGAAGTTGAGAAAGACGGGAAGAAGTACGTCTTCCTCCCCCTTCCCTTTCCCTTCATTAGAGGGCGAGAGAGCGCTGACTCTTACAGATAGATACACCTGCGCGAAAGGGGCCCCGAATGCGCTCTTGAAGCTGAAAGAGTTCGACCAGGGCGTGGTGGAATCCTATCGAGCGAAAACGGTGGAATTAGCTGCGAGAGGATTTAGGAGTCTTGGAGTGGCCGTCAAAGAAGATGGAAAGGAATGGGAATTGTGAGTACTTCTTTACTGGGAGAGTTGATCTTGTTCCGCACCGCCCAGGGCTGATTCGCGATTCGTCTCTTTAGGTTGGGAATCATGTACGGCCCTGTTTCACCTGGAGGGCCGCACTTTGAGGCGCTGACTGACCTGTGCTTAAATCCAGGTCCATGAGCGATCCTCCTCGAGAAGACACGGCGGAGACTATCCGAGAGGCGAAGAGACTCGGTCTCAATATCAAGATGTGAGTCTGTAATCTCTATGCTATCAGACTCCGCAGTTTTGCACATCACTGACCCATCTGTCCAGGCTAACCGGAGATGCTGTTGCAATCGGAAAGGAGCTTGCTCGACAGCTCTCTCTAGGTGAGTTTTAATTCCCCTCCTCGACGTTTTCCAGGTGACCAATGGTAGGCTCTGTACCCGCAGGAACAAACATCTATGACTCCGAGAGGCTTCTAAATGCGACGATGGCCGGCAGCGAGGTGAGTAGCAACCGTCACCACCGTTTTTCTTACGGAGGTTAGCTGGCTTCGTTTACGCTTTTTTTTCGCTCCTGCAGATTTCGGACTTCGTTGAAGCGGCTGACGGGTTTGCAGAGGTCAGCATCTCGTCGAGCATGTCTCGTCTATGATACTTAACTTACGGGCGGGCTTTTGACGAACAGGTTCGACCGGAAGACAAATTCAGCTGTGTTAGTCTTCTTCAGGCTCGGGGGCATCTGGTAGCTATGACCGGTGACGGAGTCAACGACGCTGCGTCGTTAAAGAAAGCGGTACGTCCAGCCCTGCTTCGTTCCGCCTTTACGTCTAAACGCAGCTGACTGTCGTTGAATGATCTGGCGGATTCAGGATTGCGGAATCGCCGTTCAAGGCGCTTCTGATGCTGCTCGTTCTGCAGCGGACGTCGTCTTCCTAGATGAAGGACTCAATTCTAATGGGTGCCCGTTTTCACGTCGTTTTTGAGGGCGCGAAGGTAAATCGCTGATGGTATCTCAACTCAAAGTCATCACCTCCATCAAGGTCGCCCGTCAGATCTTCGCGCGAATGAAGGCGTAAGTTTGCATCGTACACACGCGCGTCCTTGAAGGCGGAAGGGTGTTGATGTTTTTTTTCATGACAGGTACATCATCTATCGAATCGCCCTCTGTATCCATCTGGAGGTTTACCTTGTTCTTTCTATGATCATTCTCAAGTAAGTGCTTTCTCATCCATAATTGATTTTTGTCAGCAAACTTTGCAAGCTGACTTGCGACCGGATATGTCGCTTGCTAGCGAGACCATCCGGGTAGACTTGGTTGTTTTCCTAGCCATCTTTGCAGATGTCGCTACGATCGCGATTGCATACGATGCTGCTTCATACTCCAAAGCTCCGGTAGAATGTAAGCGTTTCCTTGTTGTCCGGCCCCTGCAATAGTTTGCTGATCAAGGTGATCATGAAGGGCAACTCCCAAAAGTCTGGATCATCTCCGTGAGTCTAGTTTTGAAGTTTCCTGAACTGGAAAAAAAGGCCAAGAGGAAGTGCGTACTGACATTTTATCCTGATGGGTACAAAGACGATCATGGGGCTCTTGCTGGCTGCCGGAACGTGGATCATACGAGGAACGATGTTCCTGGGGGATCCAGGAGGATTGGTTCAGAACTTTGGCTCTGTATGTCCACGCGTGACTTCTCATCCGCTTCCTTCAGCGTGTGATCCACTGACCGCGATGAATACGTCGTGCTACAGGTTCAAGAGATACTATTCCTCGAGGTTGCTTTGACGGAATCCTGGGTCATCTTCATTACTAGGCTGTCCCAAGGAAAGGACGAAGCGTTTGTGATGCCCTCCTGG
Source organism: Mrakia gelida (assembly GCA_024345305.1). Classification (NCBI taxonomy): domain Eukaryota; kingdom Fungi; phylum Basidiomycota; class Tremellomycetes; order Cystofilobasidiales; family Mrakiaceae; genus Mrakia; species Mrakia gelida. The sequence continues at coordinate 78,033 of BRON01000021.1, forward strand.
CAATTGGTCGGAGCGGTAGGTCTTGTTCCTTGTGTTGTAGGTTACAGCTGCTAACTGTGCCGCTACTTCCCTCCCCCCCACCTCCACCTCAAAAGGTATTTGCTGTCGACATCCTTGCCTCTCTCTTCTGCATCTTCGGTTGGATCAGTGGTGGTGGTTCCCAAGGAGGGTACGTTCCATCTGCAGATAAAGAGGATCGATGGAAACTTCATGCCAGCTGACTTATTTTGCTTTCTCCAGATCGACTTCCATTGTCACTGTTGTGAAGGTATGGTTGTTTTCTTCCGGAGTCACCGTCGTAGTCGCGTTCGCGTATCTCCTACTCAACAAGGTCGCAGCCCTCAATAACCTCGGCAAGGCGAATCGATCACACAAGAACAAAAAGCTTGAAGACTTCGTAGCAGAGCTGAGTAGGATGACGTTGGTCCACGAAAATGGGAGTGCCGGTGATTATTTCCGGGTAGCTTCAAGTCAAGAAGGACAGAAGGGAAATGGGAACGAACCTGGTCAGAGTTAAACTAGGTAGATGTCATGGAATCAGGTCACAGCGCCTTCTTGTTTTACTCTTTTCAATCGTTCTCTCCTTCTTCCTACTTCACTCTCAGCGTTACTACTTCTTTGTTCTCAGCTACTGTACGGTCTTGCCTTTGTCCCTTAGTCCATAACCTTCCCTGTCACTGCTTCAGCCTTCATAGTCCTTTGTCCTTACTTGCCTTTGACTCCTTCGACTTCTGAAATACGCTCGCATCACTTTCTACCGTCTACCCTCTATCTTGAATCACCTCTAGATCGTACCTCATCCTCGTCCTCAATGAGCACCTGACTTCTCTTTGGCGGGTCGCTCTCATGCCCTCGCCATCCCCGCTCTCGCTCGAGCCTTACACAAACACATTCACACTCCCCTCTCTCCTCGCTCAAGATCTATCGTTCCGTCACACCCCAGTGGAGACGGTCCTAGCGTCTCGTTCAGTCCCCTTGTTAGTAACCATTCTTCGTAACCAGCTTTGTAAGCTACCTTCAGATCACGTGGCCATTTCCATAGTATATAAACCTTTCGAGTAGCTAGCTTTATACAACAATGAACCACATCTGCAGACATCCCTAAGCTCAAGTGGACGACCCAACAACAAGACCGCTCTCGAGGCTTTCCGCGATCCTACCAACACGAGAAGTTTTCTTTGTCTCTCGTCGGACTACGATGTCAACCGTACAACTCTCCAGCATCGTGGAGACGGAGCGAAACCCCAGAACCAGGCTCACGAGGCGGCGGAGTACTTCTCGACGCGAAGGAGGCTGGACTGAAAGAGGTCCTTCGAGACATCGAACTTCTCAACTGGAACGTCTCCCCTCACTCATCAGAGAGATCGCCTATGAGACTCGTCGCATCAAGAAGGCTGAAACGACTCGTCCTGGACTTCATCACGATTCAGGAAGACGGTAACCATGGAGAAGGGGCAGCTGGAGGCGAAGGAGCGAGTGTTGAATATGTTGATTAATGCGTCGAGATTACTGTTCATATTTGCTTAATACTCTTCATCGCCTCCACGTTTCACTTCCACGTAGTTACACGTCGCTCTTTCCTTCGACCTCAAGAACTTTCGTCTTCATAGCTTAAGTTGATACAATAACTTGCACAACCCCAACTTCCCAGGACCGGAAGTTTCAACACGTTATCAGCACCACTCGCTCGCTACAGCACGATCATCCCATCCGACATGTCGACCAACGAGCGAAACCTCAGGCTCTTCAAGCTCGACCCGCTGGACAGCCGAAACTACGCAACATGGTCAATCAGGATGCAGATCGCTCTCGCAGAAACCCAGTGCAAGTCACTCGTCCTCGGTGCGGAAGTCTTCCCAAGTCTCGCGCCAGCCGAAACAGGAGCAGCACTCAAGACGAGGCGAGAGGAATGGAACGAACGAAACGAGTTCGCCCTCCACCGGATTCAGATGGCCGTCACGGACCGGGAACTGATGCGTGTCGCAGCGTGCGCGAACGCGAAAGACGCCTGGGACATTCTCAAGACGGCACATCGAGTCGACGGAGCGGCAGGGAAGATGATGGTCCAAAGGAAGCTTAGGGACCTCCGGATGGAGGAGGGCTCGCCAGCTCAGTCGTACATCGAACAGTTCGAGGACATTGTCGCCGAAGCCACTATCCTCGACATGGACATCATCAAGACGCCGGAGCAACTCGCCCTCCAGTTCCTCGCAGGTCTCCCCAAATCCCTGGAGAACTTCTCCGACATCATCTCCCTCAACTCCCAAGAGTCCGGAAAGGAACTCACCCCCAATTCAGTCACCACCGCCCTCCTATCCCACGTCAGAACGAAATCGTCGAAATTGGACAACGTCCCAGGCTTAAGAGCGAGAGGGGAGGATTCGGTGACGGGTGCCGGAGTGCACGGCGGCCGAGATGGACGCCGTCCGAGGGGGACGTCGTCCAGCAAGAAGCACCTGAGGTGGGATGAACGGTGATGTTGACAATCAGAAGCATGGTATCTAGGTCGTACGGGACTCATGTGCAGTTAAAGGCTTAGGAGACTAGGTGGCAGAGGAGGATGGAGACCGAGAAAAGTAAAGACGGAGTGTCAGGGAATCAGGTTTCAGCTCCTTCTTGATTCACTCTTCCTTACTCTTTCCCTTTCTTCCCCCTACTTCCCTTTCACCGCTACTAGTCCTTTGTTCTCAGCTACGCGTTCTGCCTTTGTCCCTTTGTTCATAATGTTGAAACTTCCGGTCCTGGGAAGCTGGAGTTGTGCAAGTTAGTTATCATTCTACGCTAGACGATGAGGAATATGATACCACAAGAGAGAGAAAAATGACGACAGCTGGCGTGGGAAACTATGGAGTAAGCTATGTGAGAAATGGGACACAGGGGTCCTCGCGTCGCTATCTTCAACACTCCCACTCGACGAGATGAGCTCCGTCACCTTGCTCTAAGCTATCTACTCCCATCTCTCTCCTGAACCTCTCCAACTTCTCCCATCCTAATGCCTTCGTAAGGATATCCGCCGTCATCCGATCGGTCGGACAGTGAGAGAGAGAGATGACTTCGTTTCGGAGGAGTTCGCGCCCGTATTTGTATGCGACGTCGATGTGCTTTGTTCTCTCCGAATGGGTCCCATTCTTGGCTGTTTCGATTGCTCCTTGGTTGTCGACTCGGACGGGAATGATAGGGATATTGTAATCCACTTGACGGAGGAGTTTGACGACCCAGAGAAGATTTTGGCATCCTTGAGAGAGATCGATGTACTCTGACTCGTGCGACGACTTGCTGATTGCCTTCTGCCTCCTACTCGCCCAGACCACGGGACTGCCGAAAAGTTTGATGAGGTATCCTGTCGTTGACCTCCTTGTTTCGTGATCTCCTGCGTAGTCGGCGTCCGTCCACATCTCGAGGATGGGTGCTTTGGGATTCCCTCCGAGGGTGAGTCCGTGACTCTTCGTACCTGCGATGTAGCGAAGGATCCTTTTGACGGCTGCCCAATGGATGGCTCGGGGGTCGCTGCTGAATCTGCTGATGACTCCCACTGAATAGGCGAGGTCCGGACGGGTGCAGACCATGAGGTACATGAGGGATCCGACGGCTTGGAGATAGTGCGTTTGATTGATTCCTCGTAGGTCCTCCTTTGAAAGATCCGAACCGATCATGAGCTGCTTGTGCTCGTCCATTGGCGTTCGAGCGGGCTTGACGTTTCCCATCTCGAATCGTTCGAGGATCTCCTCCGAGTATCGTTGTTGAGTGAGCGAGATGGTCCTCTTCGCTCGGTCCCGTTGGACCTTCATTCCTAACATCATTCCGTCCTCCAGGTTCCCTCGATCGTCGATGGTGAACCTATCCTTCGTCTTGCCCATGACTTCCTCGACGTCTTCCTTCGATCCTGCGACGATGAAATCGTCGACGTATTGGATCAACATCCTGCGACGACCGCCCTTCCATCCGACGTAAAGGCAGTGATCGGCTTCGATGGCGTGAAAATTGAGGGAGGAGAATAAGTCCGAGGAGTGGTTGTAGAAGGCGAGGGGGGATTGTTTGAGTCCGTAGATGGCCTTAAGGAGGTGAGCGACCAGCTTCTGTCCTTCCTTTCCGGTCCTCTCGTAGCCCGTCGGCTGATCCATGTACACGGTCTCGACTAGATTGGCCGTGAGGAAAGCCGTCTTGAAATCTCCTTGTCGGAGTTCGAGATCCTCTTGTGCGGCGATGGTGAAGAAAATCCGAAGGGAGTTCATCCTGGAGACCGGCGCGTAGGTTTCGTTGTAGTCGATCCCGTCGCGTTGGGTGTATCCTTTGGCGACCCATCTTGCCTTGAACTTTTCGACCTTCCCCCCCTTGTCTCGCTTGAGCGCGTAGACCCACCTTCCTCCCACTGCCTTCGCGTCGAGAGGAAGTTCAGTCAGTTCCCAAACTCCGTTTGCTTCCATCGATTCCATCTCAGCGTCCATGGCTTGTTTCCAAAACGCCGAGTGAGGAGAAGATAGCGCTTCCTTCGTTGAAGATGGTACTGCTGGTTCAGGTAACGCTGCGAGATCCGGGATGGTGTCGGGGTGGGCGAGACGAACAAAGTTCGCGAATTCTTCCGGTTGAACTTCGCGCTTTCGATTTCGCATACCTCTACCATAGCTCCCACTGTCGTCAACCACCTCTTGATCAACGACAGGGACGTACTCCCAGGATGGCTTTGCCTGTTTGGGAGTTGGAGGTTTCAACGGAACAACGTCGGGGAGGTCCGCGTCTTCCTCGACCTCTTCGATCCTGGGAGCCGTCAGATCCAGCGTCACCATCTTCCCCCCTAGCGAGTTTCGCGGCAGTTGCTCGTCGAACTCAACGTTTCGGGAGTAGTAGATCTTTCCAGTGTCGGTCCTCAGCAATCGATAAGCCTTCTTCCCATGGTCTTCGCCGTAGCCAAGAAGGATCGTTTGGATCGTCTTTGACTCGTGCTTCTGACGGTCGGGGTTGTGAGCGTAGGCGATTGAGCCAAACGTTCGGAGATGGGCAAGGGGAGGTTTTTCCTCGTAGTACGCTTCGTAGGGCGTCTTTCCTCTGTTCGGCGAGGAGGGGAGGCGGTTGATTAGATAAGTCGCGGTCATCATCGCCTCGACCCAGAAACGCCTCCGATCTCCTGGAAGATTCTCTGAGTCGTGCAGTAGGCACGTGATCTTCTCTTCTAGGGTTCGATTTCCTCGCTCTACTTTCCCATTCTGCTCGGGTGTCGCGGGAATCGTTGTTTCAGCCTTGATCCCCTCCTTTTTGAGGTAAGCATTGAATGCGTCTGAGGTGAACTCCCCGCCGTTATCCGACCGTAGGACCTTCACCTTCTGATCTCTCTCCTTCTCGACCTGAGTCTTCCAGACCATAAAAGTCTCCAATGCTTCGGACTTTCGCTCGAGGGCGTATGTCCAGTGGAAGTTTGTCGCGTCATCCCAGATCGCCATCATGTAGCGCTTTCTAGTAATCGACTCAACCGGCATTGGTCCCTGGAGGTCGGTATGTACGCGTGCGAGAGGAGTGGAGGATCGGCTCGTGCTGTCGTGGAATGGTGACTTGTATTGTTTTCCTTTGAGGCAAACGACGCACGGCGCTTCTTTGATTTTGTTGAAATCCTCCTCGTTGATTTTTGGGATGACTCCGTCGGCTGAGAGTCTCCTCATCGCTGTGACTGACGCGTGTCCCAACCTCCGGTGAAGAAGAACTGCTTGGTCGGCCGTTGCCGTCTCGTTGATAACGAGGGCTGCGCTCGTCTCTTTCGAGATCTTATCTTCCGTTTGGTCCGCGTCGTCCGGCTTTGGTTCGATTTCGAGTCTCCAGAGGTTTTTCCTCCATGAATTTCCTACCAGCAAGACTTCCCCATTCTTCCTGAATGTGCAACCCTGCTGAGAGAACTCGACCGTCGCGCCTCCAGCCGTCAGCTGCCCAATGGAGATGAGGTTCGGGAAATTTGGGATGAAGTAGACGTCATGAATGACCGTCTTCCTCTTTCGATTCCCAACGGTCGCGATGACTTTCAGATTGCCGATTCCGACCGTTTTGATGACTTTGCTGCTGGCGACTTTGACTGAGGTTTCGAAGGGTTTGTAGTCGCTCAGCTTGCTACGGTCGTTGCAGATGTGATTGGAGCATCCACTATCGGCAATCCAATCGTCCTCGGCGACGGCGAGAACTGTCTCGTCGTCACCTTCCCCTGAGGCCGCTGAGAACCTCCAATCCCCCGAACTCGAGCTCGTCGAGTTTGCTTCCTCCCTCCGACGCCCACCTCCTTCTTTCCTGAACCTTCCTCCCTTCTTCCCACCCTTCCTATCCTTCGGCTTCCCAACTACGTCCCAACATTCCGCCTTGAAGTGTCCCTTCTTCCCGCAGTGGTGACATTTTGCGTCCACCTTGTCAACCTTCATCGCCGAATCTTCCTTTGGAGTGACGTCTGATCTTGAGGTTTTGGTGCGGGTGTGGGTGAGTAGAGCGGTGGTGACTACTTTTGGTGTGAGCTCTTTTTCGGATTCTTGGTAGGAGAGGGAGAGGACGTCGGTGAAGGTTTCGAGCGATTTGGGGAGACCTGCGAGGAACTGAAGGGCGAGCTGTTCTGGGTTCTTAACGATGTCCATACCGAGAGTCGTCGCCTCCTCGAGGATTTCTTCGAATTCGTCGATGTATGACTGTACCGACGAACTCTCATCCATGCGGAGGTCTCGGAGCTTTCGTTGAACCATCATCTTCCCTGCTGTTCCTTCGACTCGATGAGCGACTTTGAGCGTTTCCCAGGCTTCGCTCGCGAGCTCAGCCGAGGAGATTTTCATCAACTCTCGCTCGCTCACGGCCATCTGGATCCTGTGGAGTGCGAATTCGTTTCGAGCATCCCAGTCGTCTTGCTTCGCGAGAAGCTCTTCGCTTCCCAAGGGAAGGGGAACTTCCTCGGGCTTCTCCGAGGTTGAGCTCGTCCTTTTTCCTTCCCTGCCTTCGTCGCCTCTTTCTGGTCTCTTCTCTTGTCCGAGGACCAGAGACTTGCACTTGGATTCTGCTAGAGCAATCATCATCCGGATAGACCAGGTCTGGTAGTTTCGACTGTCCAGAGGTTCCAGCTTGAAGAAGCGATGCGTCTCGAGACGAGGAGTGGTGATGGTGTTCTTCGAGGTCGACATGGTTTCTTGATGAGCTTTGAGGGGAGCGGTTCAGACTCTTAATCTGTTGTGAGGTGTCGGCTCTGGAGGAGGATGGTCTTCAGTACAAGTAATATATAAACGAGATTTAGTAGCGAGAGATGGTAGAATTCACCTGGAGGAGGATGGTCTTCAGTACAAGTGAAGAACCTCCTCCTCTCAGTGCGAGCCCTCCTTATATACTCTACGAGAACCCTCCGCAGCACCTATGGCGTATCTACTATTACAAGAGATGACTAAGCTACCTACGGAGAAACTACTAGAACTATGGAGAGGAGAGAAGGTGCTAGAAAGGACTCGACGCGGCTCGTCTCAATGACGCACTTCTCAACACTTTCATCCTCACCCTTGCACGTTTCATGTGCTCTGTCTACCGGCTGCCTCGACTCTTCCTCTTCCCCTTCATACCTTCCTTCCCTTTGAATTTAACTTCGCACTCATCACAGCTTTGCCCCGTTCCCTTTCATAAATTGGAGTATGGCGGTTTTTTCTTCTGCACACCAGCCCTTTATACTAACCATCACACCAACCAGCCGCACATCTCACCTTCGTGGCCCTGCCCTCCCCCTTCGCTGTCCCCTGGGTGTCGTCTCCTTCAAGTCTAGAAACTCGATTCTCCTGTTCACCTTTGTAAGTCCATCCAGCCGCTGCTAGTCTTGTGTCGTCTGTCCGATGCAAGGTTGCTGTAAGACCAGTGACTGACCTCGTTTTTTTTGCTTCGGTCCCTGCAGACGTGTCAACATTCATGCCAGTCACAGATGATCTTCGATCTCAGTACGCTTTGACGAAGAAACTCGGTCAAGGCGGATTCGGAACAGTGTACCAAGCCCAGCGTCGCTCAGATCGCAAAGTCGGTCCCTCACGAGCGTTTCTGTCCCTCGTTTCGCTCTTCTTCTTTCACAGGTCCTTAGAGCTTAACATTCATGCTGACGCTTGGTATATTTCTGCAGATCTTTGCTGTCAAGACTATGAAGGTCCCTGCCAAGTTGGACGTAGCCTTCACCACTGCAATCACCATGGAAGTCCAGCTCCTTCGACAGCTTGATCACATCCACATCGTCCGCTTTGAAGACTACATTGAAACGCCTCTTACGAAGAACATCATCATGGAGTTTTGCGACAGAGGGGATCTTCACACCTTCATCAACAGTCACCGAAGTCAAGGGTGAGCCTTCTTTGCTATACCGCTACAATCCCCTTTGATAGTAAGGCGCACCTGACACATTTGAATTAGTGTTTACATCGATGAAGGAGCAATCCAGAACATAGTCATAAGCCTCACCCTCGCTCTACACTACTGCCACACACCGACTTCAGCAAGAGGAGCGATCCTTCACCGGGACATCAAGCCTGAGAATGGTACGTCAGCCTCCATCCACGCCAAAATGAAGAGATGCTCAGAATCAAGGGCTGCTTGCTTTGCTGACCTTAACTCATGAGTTCAGTGCTTTTCGGCAGTGACGGCGTAGTGAAACTGGCAGACTTCGGACTCGGAAAGCTCCTGGACAGAAACCAGATCTTGACCCGTTCTCTTGTAGGAGTGAGTCTTGGTGATATTTGGCTAGCTCAAGAACTTCGAAAGCCCCTTGCTGCCCTTTAGATGTTGACTTTCGTTCCCGTCAACATTGGGTTGAGTATTCCTCAAGACACTTGGCTACCTCGCTCCTGTACGTAGTATGGCTCTTCCGCTGATTGGGCCACTGCATTGTAGGTTTACCCGCTGCCTCTTTCCTTTTGTTTTACAGGAGGTTGAGAAGGGTCTGCCCTACGACGCCAAAACAGATATGTATGGTCTTGGCTGCCTCGGATACGAGATGGCGTCCCTCAAGTGAGTAAAAAACGAAGACGCTTAAGGCAACTCATATGCAAGAATGAGCAGATTTTTTGACCGAACTTTTTTCTGTGCCGTAGATCCCCTACTCGGAAGCTCAACACAGGGGCTGAGCAAGCATTTCAGCTGATACTGCCCAAACAGTACTCGGAGGATCTAGGAATCATAGTGTTGAGACTGTTGGGAGAAAATGTGAGCCATACTTGCTTCACACCGTACATCCAGATATTACCTAGTCTAACATCTTGCCCTCTTACAGCCAGCCCGACGACCGTCTGCCACAAGTCTTCTTGCTCATCCTGCCGTCGCGTCATGGATGTTGGCCGCTCGATCTGTTTCCGAGTGAGTCCACTCTTCTTTGACGTCTGATGGACCGTATAGCAAGGTCAACTTGCTCTCCCAGCTGACACACACCTGGTTCACTGCCTTCTTTTGCGCGAACAGCCAATCCGCCAGAGTCTTGCTTGCCAAAAAAGAGGCCGATCTTCAAGACCTCGCCGCAGACCTGAAGACACTAGAGCTACAGCTCAGGGCCAAGGAGTCAGCCTTACGAGCACAGCAGAGGAGGTGAGCACGCACAGACAGCCCTTGGTCTGAGGACCATCCAAAGAACCCGATTGACGCATCCTTTAATTTTTTCAACAGACTTCGTGCTACTCTCTCGCTGTCGCCAGAGCTGTGATGAGTTTTCAAGAGTGTAGTGACTGCCTCGAAGAACTCGAAAACGCTGAGGTCCAGGAGTAGGTGACGTCTCAGCTTTTCATCGTGTTTGCGTTTCACTTTCTTTCATCCATTCCATTTGTTTTCTCCCTTTGATGACACTTCCCTTTCACTCTCACTACTTACCACTCGCCTTTTCATCCTGTTCGGGTATCGCTGCCTCTCATCCGTTTCATCTGTTCTCTCTCCTTTCTAAACTTCCCTTTACTCCTACACCACTCTCCTCTATCGCTCAACCTCTCCGCGCCGCGGCCATTCCGCTCAGATCAGAGCCGTTCTCGAGCTAGCTCGGAGCTTTCCCGAGCCACACAGCCATCTGCACCTTTACGCGGGAGCGGAGATGAGGATGACGTTCCGGAGCCGAATGAGGAAAGAGCTGGAGGACCCAATTCTCGGAGGTGGTGTTGGAAAAGACGGGTAGCAGCGTCGGAAGAGAGACTGTACAGATGTTCAGGGAGTCCAACGACTTGAGTTGTAGGTTCCCGAGTTGGAGTTGAAGACAAGGGAACAAACGACAGGCTGTCGTTTCCTGCCTTACTTTCGTCGCTTTTTTTTTTTTTTTTTTTTTTTTTCCTTTTCCTTGATTTCTTCATTATATCTTGCGATTCGCCTGTAGGAGTCTTCTCATCTTCCCACGCTTGAGAGTGGCCGACTCGAAAAAAATTGGCTTGTTGCGCCAGTTTCCGCTCTAGTGCACTGTGAGGATCGAGCGAGGAGCGGGGATGGCAAGGGAACGAGAGCGACGCGACGAAGAGAAGTCGGGTGCTTATCGAGGAACGAGGACGAGGTATGATCCAAAGGTGATTCAAGATAGAGGTTAGAAAGCAGAAAGCGAGGCGAACATATCTAAGGGAGGCGAAGCGATCAAAGGGAAGTGAGAACAAAAGACTTTGAAGGCTGAAACGATAACAGGGGAAGAGTTATGAACAAAGGGACAAAGGCAAAACGCGTAGCTGAGAACAAAGAACTAGTAGCGGTGAAAGGGAAGTAGGGGGGAGAAAGGGAAAGAGAAAGAGTAAGGGAGAGTGAAACAAGAAGGAGCTGAAACCTGATTCCCTGGCAGTGGAAGTCAGCCAATCGAAGGGAGGAAAAGGAGCGAACAAGCCCCAGCGAGTTCGGACTCAAATCGCGTGGAGGAAGATATCTTCTTGTCCTCAAGTTGCTGAAAAGATAAAGATCCGTACCCAGCAGAGATATCTTTCGGGCTGAGAGAACTCGATTGCGTTCCATGACTCAGCTCTCAAAACCGTCGCCTCACTCTTTTGGCCCTTCCGGTCTCCTTCCCAACTCAGGCCCCATCTTCCCTCTATCTCCACCCGATCACACACGATTATCTGATATCTGCGTTCCGTTCCCATACTCAACCCCAGCACTGACCTCTCCCTGTCACCCTCAACCTCTTCCCAAGTGTTGAAACTTCCGGTCCTGGGAAGTTGGGGTTGTGCAAGTTATTGTATCAACTTAAGCTATGAAGACGAAAGTTCTTGAGGTCGAAAGAAAGAGCGACGTGTAACTACGTGGAAGTGAAACTTGGAGGCGATGGAAAGACTAAGCAAATATGAAAAGTAATCTCGACGCATTAATCAACATATTCAATACCAAGCTCCAACCTTCAACCCCGTCTCGCGCGTCGCCTTTTCTTCCCCTCCTCATGATGCGCGGCTCCTTGTTGCTTCAACCCACCCTGGATGATGGAGGTGAAAATAGTAACGGCGTCCAGAGTTCCTCCTTGAACGGTAGTGAAGAAGCGAGAGTCGCGAGGGTGACGAGATTGGAGAGAATGGACGTGACGAGTCGACCGAGGAGGGAGATGTACTTCGAGCGACGGTTGACCTTGGTGGATAGTGCGCGAAGAGAGGAAGAGGGTCACTTTCAAAGGGTGGACGTAGGAAAGACACGAAGGACTGACTCAAGCTCGTTCGTCCTTGTAGCCTCGACTTGCCTTTTCTCTTTACCCTCGACTCAAGACCAAGAGCCTTGGTGATGCGAAAACCTGAGATGTCATCGCTGACCTTCTGGATCCGGACGTCCGTGAGAGATTTGAGGGTTCGCTAAAGCTTGGTTTGGTAGTCGACGACCTTGCTCGTGAGTAGGAGAGCGAGGACTGCCTGTCTGAAAACACGAAAGCGAGGTCAGTCGCAACTCACCGAAAATCGAGGAAATTTCGATGTCTACTCACAGTCCAGTCCCATAGCCACAAGAAACGTCCAGCGGAGGAGTCTCGAGAGGACCGGGAAAGACTAAATAAGCGTGAACGAAAGGAGTTCGAGAGTCAGCTCGATCTGTTTGCATTTCTCGTCCACTCTTTCTGGGTCTGAGCTCACCGAAGTTTGCCAAGCGCTCGGTGCAATAGTAGATGGCAAACCGTATGGATGAGATGGATGCGAAGTCATCTGACGGGGTTGAGAGTGACAGGGGAACGGGGTCAGGACTGGTCGACTGAGGCGCCGAGCGAAAAACCAGAGGCCTGTCGTAGTCTAGGATGGGCGCGTCGTGTCGTTCTCCCAAAGTCAATCCTCGATCGTTCGTTCCGCTGATGTATCGGAAGATCCTAAGGACGGCTGCCCGAAGTGACCGAAGAACGGAAGAGTCAGTACAAGTCGTGTCTCGGGAGAGAAAGGTCTGGGAAAGAGGCGTGTGGAAAGACGAAGAGGGACGAGCGAGGAGGCGAAGGGAGGGGATTGTTGTTGGGTCGTCGTCCACTGGAGCTTCGGGATGTCTGCAGGATGTGGTTCAAAGCTTGTTGTATAAAGCTAGCTACTCGAAAGGTTTATATACTATGGAAATGATCACGTGATCCGAAGGCAGAGCAGTTGGTTACTAAGGAGGGTTACTGACACGGGACTGAACGAGACGCGTTACTAAGCTACGTAAGACCTCTCTGCGAGTCGCCACCTTCCAACACTCCCACTCGACGAGCTGAGAGTCCTTCCTTCATTTCCCCCTCTGCGGGTTTCCATCCATGTCTCCGCTGGTCTTCTGATCCATGCGCGAGGGTGCCCTCTGGATGTTGAGCGATTTCTTGAACCGTTCGAGCTTTTCGACTCCGAGAGCCTTGGTGAGGATGTCTGCCTGCATGTCTTCGGTGGGACAGTAGTTGAGCTTGATGAATCCACTCTGTTGGGCCTCTCGTCCGTATTTGTACGCGACGTCGATGTGCTTTGTCCTCTCTGAATGGGTCCCGTTCTTGGTTGTTTCGATTGCTCCTTGGTTGTCGACGTAGACGTGAGCGGTGGGAATGTCGTATCTCAATTGATGGAGTAATTTGGCGACCCATAGGAGGTTTTGGCATCCTTGAGAGAGAGCGATGTACTCTGACTCGTGCGACGACTTGCTGATTGCCTTCTGCCTCCTACTCGCCCAGACCACGGGACTGCCGAAAAGTTTGATGAGGTATCCTGTCGTTGACCTCCTTGTTTCGTGATCTCCTGCGTAGTCGGCGTCCGTCCACATCTCGAGGATGGGTGCTTTGGGATTCCCTCCGAGGGTGAGTCCGTGACTCTTCGTTCCTGCGATGTAGCAAAGGATCCGTTTGACGGCTGCCCAATGGATAGCTCGGGGGTCGTTGCTGAATCTGCTGATGACTCCCACTGGATAGGTGAGGTCCGGACGAGTTCAGACCATGAGGTACATGAGGGATCCGACGGCTTGGAGATAGTTCGTTTGATCGATTCCTCGTAGGTCCTCCTTCGAAAGATCCGAACCGATCATGAGCTGCTTGTGCTCGTCCATTGGCGTTCGAGCGGGCTTGACGTTTCCCATCTCGAATCGTTCGAGGTGTTGAAACTTCCGGTCCTGGGAAGTTAGGTTGTGCAAGTTAGTTATCATCCTACGCTAGACGATGAGGACTATTATACTACACAAGAGAGAAAATGACGACACCTGGCGTGGGAAACTATGGAGTAAGCTATGTTGAATGGAAACACACGGGGTCCTCGCGTCGCTCCCTTCAACACAGAGAGCGGTAGAGAGGAAAGAAAGACGAAAGACAACAAGGCAACAGAGGGGGAACATCGTGACTAGACTAGCAAAGGAGAAAAAGGAAGGAGGGAGAAAATGAGGGGAAGGATCAGAGATGGCATGCCTCTCCGAACCCAGACCCGTTCCACCAAAATCCTCCTACGACGGCCACCATGATTGAAACACCTAGAACCCAGCACGCGCCCAGATACCCCAACCCTCTCCTTCCTCTCATGTCGTCAATCTCCACCACCAACGTGGACACCGTCGACAAACTCCCACAAAACCCATCCTCCATCGCCTGCAACACCTGACACTGCAAGACCGTCAACGCTCCTCCCGCCAACGGCTTCCTCTGGAGGACGTAGCTCGTCGCCAAGATGGTGGTGGCGAGCATGTTGGCTGTGAAGGTACCGAGTGTTGGGATTCCCTTGGTTGGAGGTTGGGTTTTGGACGCGAAGACGGGATTGAGACGCGTGAGTTGCAAGCGAAGGATCGTTCCTGGAGGAGCGAGGAGGACTGAGAGGAGGAGCGTTCGATCCAACTTGGCGTCTAGGATGCATATGAGGAGGAGGGCTAGGTAGAGAAGGAGGGGGAAGATGACTGCGATCGTTTTGGAGAGGAGAGGGTGGCTGAGGAGAGGAGAGGTCGTTCGAGAGAGGGAGGGGAAGTGGGTGGTGGCGAGATGTCGACCGAGGTGGAAGGAGAAGAAGGCGAAGAAGAGGGTGTGGATGAGATGGGTGATACCGTCTACCGCCTTTTAATAGATGGAGGGGTGGGTCGAGAAGGGAGACAGCGGAAAGTCAGCTTGAGGAGTGATGGACAAGGAGGAGGAAAGGAAGAAGGACGAAGGCTCACGTCTCGGATTCCCGTCTTTCCGACGGGACCAGATAAGTTGCTGAAAGCTTCGAACGTTTGAAGCATCCATGAAGAGAAGGTGGTGATAGATCCACAGAGACCTGCAAGCAGGACACAGGTTCAGCTGAGGCAAGAGGAGGGAGAAACGTCGAACGAAGCTGACCTGTTCCCAACCCGAAGTAGAGCTGCCTTCCTCCCCACCGCTCCAGATCCTTCCTCCATCCGACGCAGAAGCCCATAAACAGACAACCTAATCCTTGGCACCATATAAGCGGAAAGACGCCTTGGCCTGGGTAGGTGAAGAGAGCCGTGATTCCGATGCGGAGGAGGCAACCGAGGATGGAAAAAAGGACGAGGAGGGAGAAGGTGGGGAGGTGGGTGAACGGATTGATGGGAGGGGGAGTGGTTTCCGGGAGAGGATCCTTGCTAGGCGTTTCCACTCGGGGAGGCGTCTCTGACCCGTCATCGTAAGGTTCGTCCATGCTGTAGGGCGAACGAAGAGGAAGCATCCGTAGAGCTCGCTCCTCCTTCTCCTCCTGCTTCGTCCGTCTCCCTTCGTGTTCTGCCAGTGGTTCGTCGGTGCATTCTTCCGTAACGGACGATGCCCTAGCTCCAAGGTCTACAAAGGTGGAAGCTTGGCTCATGCGACGACGGAGACGGATTTCGAGGGGAGGTGGCGTTGAGAGGTGGATGTTGAATAGAAGGAAGGAGAAGGAGAACTCGTCCCCCTCGCCGGATCGGACCTAGTTTTGGACCCAGCTTTGGATCTAAAAGTAAAGCTGGCAGGATTTTTTTCGTAAAAGGGTACGAAGAACAGGCAAGAACACATATCAATGGCAGCTATTCTTTGCGCCCCTGAAAAGAAGCGGCTCCTAGGGAAAATCGCGCTTGAAGGGCGTTTCGCCGGATCATCCAGCACAGTCTGTTGAAACTTCCTTTGTTTTTCGTGTGCTATATATAATCGTTTCTTTGTTTAGCATGTAGCAGCGTCGACAGAACTCATCAACTGGGAGCGCCAGAAGAGATGTGGACCGCTCAGAACATACTAAGCACGACTGCAGCAACACGTCTTGCGGTAATTTTGCGATGACGCGTCTTCCGCTGCGTTCCTCGTTTGGAGGCAAAACAAATAAGGACGGTCGTAGCGAAGAAGACTCGAACCCCTTTACGGACTGTGAAGTCTCTACGTGAAGAAAGGCAGGATGAGCAGGTCATTTCTCTTCCGGAGAAGACAGAACTCTCTTTGAAGTCTGATGTGTCCTCGTGGGCGATTCCTATTGGATCTCGCAGTCCTCTTGCCGAAAGAGAGGCTATAACGAGCCTTGGCCCTTCTATCTTCTCGGAACGTCTTCACGATGACGGGCTTCGAAATCAAGATTTCGTCCAGTTCTCTGTCCGCACTTCGTCTTCTTCCCTCAACCACCGTCATCAGTCGCCACCATCACCCTCTTACCCGAATCTAACCTCTTTCGATCTCTATGTCTGTCATCAAAGTTTTTGCCCGTCAGGTAGGCTTTCTAATCGATCCTTTCGTCGTCTAGCTGAAGGAGATGGTGGAGCTGATCATACTCCTCCTCTTCATATACCCCCTGAACGCCTTTCGCCTTCCCTAACCTCTCGCGCTATCACCCTCTATTACCCTCTTTCTACACCCAACTAGATCTTCGACTCTCGTGGAAACCCCACCGTTGAGGTCGACGTCTACACCGTTCGTTCCGCCCATCTGAGCCGACGGTCGAGCCTTCGCTGATCGATCTTTTCTCCTCTATCTTTTCTCCTCCGCAGAAGCAAGGAAAATTCACTTCCGCTGTTCCCTCTGGAGCTTCGACCGGGATCCACGAGGCTGTTGAGCTTCGAGATGAGATCCCTGGAGACTACATGGGCAAAGGTGGGTCCATCTTCTGAGTCCTTCCGCCCCCTGCTTCAAACAAACTCGACTCAGTCAAAGTCAGCTTCCAACCATCTCGTCCTCTTTTCATTGTTCTTCCTTGCATCTAGGTGTCTCTAAAGCCATCTCAAACGTCAACAATATCCTCGGACCCGCGCTCATCGCTTCCAAACTCAAGGTAACCCAGCAGAAGGAGATCGATGAGCTGCTTATCAAGACCGACGGAGTGAGTAGTTGTCTACTTTTCTCTGGTTCAACCCACCCCGACTTCTCCTTCCATCTCGCCCCAGCTGACTCTGTTTAATCTCATCTGCTAGACTCCTAATAAGGGAAACCTCGGAGCGAACGCCATCCTTGGTATCTCGATGGCCGTTTGCGAGGCCGCTGCTTTCCAACTCGTTCGTTCTTTCGCCCGTCGTCCTTACTAGGACCCTTCTCTCCATCCCACCACAACAGTAGACGTATATCCTGTGTCCAAACCATACCGCTGATCTGACCGCTGATCTCGTTCATTCTTAACGCACTGCAGGGAGTTCCTCTTTACCAGCGTCTCGCCGACCTTGCTGGTGTCCCGGCTCCCTACGTGCTTCCTCTTCCCTGCTTCAACGTCATCAACGGAGGATCTCACGCTGGAAACTCACTCGCTATTCAGGAATTCTTGATTCTTCCCACGGGCGCCAAGTGAGTCCTTCTCGACGCGTGGGTCCTCAGGAGCAACGATGTGGCTGACTGATCTGCTTGCTTGCCGCTTCCTTTAGGACCTTCCACGAGGCCATGAAGATGGCTACTGAGACTTACCACAACCTCAAGAAGGTCATCCAGACCAAGTACGGTATCGATGGTGAGCGCTCACGTCTCTTTCAACCCGCGTCGTCGCCCTCGCATACACTGTCGACTCCAGTGTTCCGTCTTCAGAACGCTGATTTATATTCTTTTTCTTTTTCTTGCTTACTATCAGCCACCAACGTCGGAGACGAGGGAGGATTCGCACCCAACGTTTCTGGAGCTCACGAGGCCCTGGATCTCCTCGTTGTCGCTATCGAGAAGGCTGGATACACCGGAAAGATTTCCATCGGCTTCGATTCTGCTTCTTCAGAGTTCTACAAGGACGGAAAATAGTGAGTAGATGATCTCTGCTGAACCTGAAGACGAGAGGAGAAAAGTTCCAAACTGCGTCGTCGCGTGTCGACTTTCCGGATCTTGACCTTTTGCTCCCTCCCTCCCTCTTCAGCGACATGGATTTCAAGAACCCCAGCTCCGATCCCAGCAAGTGGCTTACTGGGGAGCAACTAGCTGATCATTACAATGAGCTCCAGGCCAAGTATCCTATCGTGTTCATCGAAGATCCTTTCGCGGAGGACGATTGGGAGTCTTGGGCCAAATTTGCTGTTGGAAACAAGAAGGAGATCGTCGGGGACGACTTGCTCTGCACCAATGTCACTCGAATTAAAACCGCCATCGAGCAGAAGTCCTGCAATGCTCTCCTCCTCAAGCTCAACCAAAGTTCGTTGTTTCTCTCCCCCTTGCCTTCGCATGGACGTTTTCGAGAAAGCTGACTCTTTGATTCCCCTTCGCTGCTTCAGTTGGAACCATCACTGAATCCATCGCGGCCACTCACCTCGCTCAGTCCTCCAAGTGGGGGGTCTTGACCTCGCATCGTTCTGGAGAGACCGAGAACACCTTCATCGCTGATCTCGCCGTCGGACTTAGGACTGGACACATCAAAACCGGAGCTCCTTGCGTGAGTATCTACCCTCTATCCGTTTCTTCCCCTCCTCTCCCTCCTCAGCTCGATTCTAACTGAGTTCCAACGTCTCTGGAACAGCGATCTGAGCGAATGGCAAAGTACAACCGACTTCTTCGAATTGAGGAGGAGATCACTCTTGCTACCGGAAAGCCTGCTCAGGTTCGTCTATTATTCCCGTCCCTTGGTTTTATCTCTTTGTGTTTCACAAACTGCTCACAGCTGACTTTGTCTCCTTTTCTTCGCCGCCCGCTCAGTTCGCTGCCTTTGACGGTCTCGCAAACGGAACCACTCCTCCTGCCCTCTACATCGTGTAGTTCCGTCTCCGTCTAGGCCAAAACTATGTTTTCATGAAGAACCTCGCTTTCATCTGCCTCTGGAGAGGAAGCGATGGAGAAAGGAGGGCCAGAGGCACGATGTCTACGAGACTTGAATCCGAGCCCGAGTTCCCCCCTCGCTTGCTTCTTCCTCAGCTTCGCGCGATCACGGAGTCCACGAAGTGAGCGGCATAGATCGAGATCCCTCCTTCCCCCTTGAAAACCAACCCTCTGTGAAAACCAAGGTAATACCCACACGAACAAGAGGGCGAAGAGAACGTCGAACTCGTTGGCGCGACCTCAACCCCTGTCCTCGTCCGTCGCTCTCCTCTTTGCGGCTCCATCTCCCACAGCACGATCCCCACAAGAGTTGACATGTGACCCCTTTTCGATATCCTGATCATGATTGTTCAAGACCTTGCGACGTTTTCCTTCCAGTCGGCGGAGGCGAGATCCAACGACGAGGAGACGAGAGAAAGTTTCTCGATAGCGGCGGATCTGACCGAACGATAGAAGAGATATGGAACTTCAGTAATTGTTGGGTAACGGTGAGGTAAATAGCAGACGAACTGATCGAAGTTGCTCTGTCTCGTTTGCTCCAGGTTGACTGGCACGAAAGGAACCACATCGGGTTGAGTCAAGGATTAGAACCACACAAGGGTGTGGGTTTTTGCCTCTATGAAACTCACATGATCTGCTCTTCCCTGTCCCAAAGGTCTCCTAGCTCCTTCGCACTTAATCCTCTAGCCTGACCAAACAAAGCGGGAAGAAAAGCTCGAGTCAGGCAGCCGAAAGGGACGAGTCGAGAGCCGAAGAAGAAAAGAACTAACCAAAACCTCTCGTCTTTGCACGTTCCGATCCGCTCGCAGAAGTGTCTGAGATGCTCCTCCCCTTGATGGCCGAGCAGGAAAACAAATGATTGCTCTGTCAGTCTACCTCGAGGTCTCGACCTGACGGACGGGACGGTTCAAATAGCGCTCACCTCGGTAAAGCCATGATTAGCAACGCCCTAGCCTGGCTCTCCAACTGAAAAGCCAACTCGAGAGTCTCCTCGACCATCCTCTCCTGTGCGTTCCTACTTCTCTCCAGCTTCGCAGACTCCTCCTCCTCCTCGTCTTCCTCCTCAGAAGCTCCCCCTCCTCGGTCCCTCTCCCTCCTTAGGTTTGTGAGCCCCCCTCCTCGGTCCCTCTCCCTCCTTAGGTTTGTGAGAGCCAGTCCTTCGATGTCGTCCTCATAGCTGCCCCAGTGCTTCATGACGAATCTAGCATGAGCTTCGAACTCACTGTCCCCCTGCACGTCCTTCAGCTCCTGTCTCGAAGAGGCATAGGATGGACGACGACGGGAGGGTTCATGCTTGCTTCCCTTGGACTTTAACCTCGAGGCAGCGTATCTGGCTTCTCGAACTGTTCTGTTGACTTCGAGACGGCGTTCCGAGATGGACGAGATGACGGCAGAGACTGTTTGGACGGCGAAGGAGGCGATGACCTGGGGATGAAAAGACATCGAAGGAGTTGAGAAGAAAAGTTGACAGCGAGGAAAGAGCGGTGGATCCTACTAACTGGAACTGCAATGAGAGAGTAGAGCACGAAAAACACCTTGGCGAAAGGCGAAGAGGGATAGTAGTCACCGTACCTATGTAAGGAAGACGAGCAGCAGGGTCAGCTGGGGACAGGTCTCGACGGGACGCACACATGTGTGAATTAGGGCGCTGGAGGCTGACATACCCAATTGTCAAGAAGAATATGAAGCTGTAGTAGACGGAAAGAAAGGGGATGAGGAGCTGGGCTGAGCTTGTCAAAGTCGAGGAAGGAAGAGCAGCGAGGGGCTGAAGTCTCACCAAAAGTAAAGCGACTGTCCATACGAAAGACCGTCTGCAGCCCAGAAAACCAACGCCCCCGTCGTCCAGAATATCGTGAAGGAGAGAAGAGAGAAGGTCTAAGAGGGATTCAGGCAAAAAGAGTCTGTCGGGTTTAGTTGTTCTGAGCTGAAACGGAGACATCGACTGCGTTCGAGGGAGAAACAAGGCAACAAACCAAGTTGTAGGCTTGAGACTTCCGATGCTCCTTCTGTTGTAAGCGTCGTAGATACTGTGGACCAGACGGGAGGTCAGAATCTTGATTTTGAGAGAGAGAAGAGAGCCGACGGTGCTCACCTTCGTTTCCTCTTCGACTCCCCACTGGTCTGATTCCTTCAACGTCTCTTCCCGCCCCTCCCCAGCAAGAACGATTTGCTGAGCCCTCCACTTGGTTTTGCGGAGTTCGCTCTGGTGAGCGAACCAGTTGACGATCATCGAGATCTTCGAGACCAAAGCGAAAGAAGATGGTCAATTGAGAGACCGAGGGCGGTCGTCTCGCCGAGCACGTGTCAGTCTGCCACTCCACTCACTTGATTAGCAAGCAAGACGATGCTCAAGATTGAGAAGGGAAAGAGGAGAATCTAGACGAGAGGTGAAAAAAGAGCCCGAACAGGTCAGCACCGGCTGCTGTTCCAGCACGCTGGACTGACCTTCGTGGAGACTTGCGTCGGTTTGAAATCACCGAAGCCCACCGTCAGAGTCGAGACGATTGAGAAGTAAACTCCGTCTGTTAATTTCGGAATGTCAAGAAGTCAGCGGGGAGGGAAGCAAGATGAGATGAGGCAAGAAGCGTGGAGCGAACAAAGACGAACCAAAGAACAACCAACCCTCGATTTTCGAGAAGACGAGAGCCATGATTCCGATCACCAAAACGAAGCTGGAAACCGAGAGCATGAAATCTGTGCAGATTTGAAATGGCTTAAGAACCTTGTCAGCGCCGGAGGCCGACGCAGATCAGACGAACCAGGATCTAGACTTACGACGCCCTTCAATCCTGATCGCCAAGCTATCCTTCCATGTCCTCTTCCTCTGAACGACGTAGTGGTAAAGGAGAAGACAGGCGCAGGCTCCTGTTGAAGAGTGAGAACGAAAATGTTAGCAGATCTCCTCAGAGAAGCTTTTCGGGTTACGGAGCAAACGAGAAAGTGACACTGACCTGAGAGAGCACATGAGAAAGTAGCGCAGAAGAACTGAGGTGGAGAGGAGATCGAGGGCAAATTTTAGCTCGAGTTCGAACAGAGAAAGGTACGTACACGAGGAAAAAGAAGGAGCCTGACCGCTTCGCCGTAGTTGTATCCCGACGGCTTCCGACTCTTCCGACCGTAGAGGCATATGTTGATAAACTCAACAAGAGTTTTGATCCAGAAAGCTACGAGGGGAGTTTGAACCTGGAAGAGGAACGGAGGTGAGACTTGGGCTCACGAAGGACCGACGGAAACGACGACGACTCACGACCCAGCGTTCCATGTTCTTGGTGTTTGCACTGAATCTCGCGATGAGGAGAAGATTGCCGAGGATACAGAAGGCTGGGTGAGGGAAGTCAGTACGGCCAGTGGTACTGTAGGTGTAGCGAGGAGTCGGAAGCTCGAAGTCGGGAAGGAGGCTCGCTTTGAGCTTCGACTGACCCAACGAGACTGCCGAAAGCGCTACCGAAGCTGGAGGATCCGGTTGAGGAGTAGAGGTTGGTCCAAGGATGAACCATCTTTGTGAGAGAGCGGGGATGTCAAGGAGGGTGATCTAAATTCAAGAAAATGAGCTGGTAAGTGTTAGAAGAGGGGAAGGGTTGAAGGAATCAGAGAGGACGAACAAGAGGAGCGACGATCGAAGCCACTAAGGGAGCTGTCTTTGCGATCTTCACGTATTGGCGTGTGGTGCTAGTGCTCATGTCTGGGCCATCGTCAGGGCTGAAAGCTGAACGAGGAGGCAGAATGGGGGTTGGGAGACTCTTTAGACTTCAACGGTCGTTTCAATTCCGCACAACACCGACGCTCCCTCCCCCTCCCTTCTCCACTTCAACTTTTATTCGACTAATCACAATGGGACTCGCAGGATAGCTAAGGTGGTCGAGTCGAATCCTCCAGTGAGTCGAGAGCTTTCGTTCAGAGTTGAGGGAGGAGCAGAAGCCGAAAAGAGAAGGAGATCCCGTGAGCTTGACTCCTTCCTTCCTTCTACCATCTATCTCATCGTAGAACAGAGTGATCGAAACATTCGTTGCCCTCGTACAAAAGGGTAGTCGGTGAGAATCCTTGTTCTCAGAGAACCTTGGTCCTTTCCATCCTCCTTCACCTCGCCTCCTGCTTCTCGCACCACTTCCACCTGCTTCGGCTCAAATGGGAACTCCGTGACCAGAACTTCCACCTAAGTCACCTCTTACCGTCAGCAATCTATCCATTTCCTCCTCATCAAGCTCAGATTGAAGCGAAAGAAGTTCTCCGAGACGCCGAGTCCGTTCGCGTGAAAAGGGGCGTTCGAGGAAGAGGGAGAGGGAAAGGGTGCTGATGGGTCGACGAGGAAGAGGAAGAGGAAAGGAGACGTTCTTTTTTTTCTTCATCTGCTGGAGTATCGCTTCGTTTTCCAACTCCCACTGACCTTTTATTGCCTTTTTTTCTCTGCAAGGATGCCGGCTTTCTATGCACACCCCTCCTGGATTTCGTGGAAGGTTCTGATAACCAGGGTAGGCTATGATGTGAGTAGGATGAAAGAGAGAGAAACAACTAAGAGTAGTGAGCAGTGGAAACATATAGAAAGTTCTAGATTCGACACGTTTGCTTACGCAGCCGACTTGGTGTAATCCGTTCTACTCGACAAGAACCGCCTCGACTCTACCTTATTTCCCGCCAGTGATACCAAAAGGCGAAGATGGAGACTGAAGCAAAAGTAGCAATGATGGACTACTCCTTGGGTTGTTCTCCTTTAGCATCGGCGAAGAGGCAGGTTCGTAGAGACCTAGCAAAACAAACGTCAACCCGCGATCTTGGGCGCAGGCAGCTACGCGGATCCTGCCGTCTTGAAAAAAACGAGGCACATCTTTTTTTGGATCCGGGTGAACGGAGTGCGGCAAGATTTCTGTCAAAATAGTAGTCTGAAGTTCTGCCGCACATCTTTCACCTTGAACAGCATCAATTGACTCTTGACCTCCCCTCCGTCGCTCCGCTCTTCAACCGCCTTTCACAACTACAGCAGAAAGATGTCCTTCTTCTCTTGGTATCATCTCACTCATATGCATCTCGTCATTCATGCCCTAGAATCGCGTGAGTTCCGTCGAGTAACGAGCGAAAACAGAGACGCGGCTGAGCTGACCTTCGATTCCTCCCATTCCCTCCACCCTCCCTTCTTTCACCTCTCTTTCCCTCGCCCCTTCTTACTCTTAATTTTCCCTCGTACAGAACGAAGCATCGAAGAACCTAACTTTACCAAGCGGGTCATCATGGGGTATTTGGAGTCCAAGTTCAAGAGAGGAATGCCACTCGCCCGGGTTGACGAGAAACTCACAGTTCTCGAGCAGGTGACCTTGAATTGTTCCTCCCTCGAGCCGTCGGACACCCTTCTCTCTTCTCTCTTCCTGCACATGCTGACACCTACCTCTCCTCTGGTCTCAGGCTATGTTCCAACGTCGAGTGAGTTTCGGTTTCTTTTGCAGAATTCCTTCCTCGAGTTCTTTAGGACGCTCTAAGCTCAACGTCTGACGATCGTTGCTTTCTCTTCCCTCCTTCCTCTACTTCATTAAGCTCCCTGATTTCACTAAAGAGTTAGACCCTCTCGATCACTATCAGCACCCTCACTCTATTTACTGACCCTTCTTCATCTCTCCTTTCTCCAGAATCGTCGAAATCCGAATCCAACTCCAACTCCCTCCTTCCAAAGTCTTCCCCCGACCATGCCGTCGCTCCTCCCAAATCCCTCCTCCCAACCTCTACCATCCTCCCACGAACGCCATCATCGGCTCCGCTCCCAACTCTCGACCTACTCGTCCATCCTCTCAACCTTATCTCTACTTGCCTGTCTGCACCTTCACGGACCGGGACGACCTCCCTGTTTATACTCTGGTCGACCCGTCGAATCCCGTCAGGAGATTGGAGAATCAGGAATCGTTGGTTTAGATGAGAGTAAGGAGGGAGGAGGAGAAGAAGGAGGGTTACGGCCACAAATTCACGACATTCTTAACGAGCTACTCATGTTATACTGTTTTCGATTCTTAAAACGCTGGTTGATGTTTGACACAGATTCTCCATCTGTTGCGTCTTCGATATTGAAGTAGGATACTAGACGCTGAGCGACTCTGCTGATACGGATCGAGCTCGACTGAAGAGGGGAAAGAAGAAGTTGTTGTTGGGTTAGACCGTCCCCGGAGTCACTCGAACAGGTTCTTGGGTCGTCCACCTGAGCTTTAGGGATGTCTGTAGGATCGTGTTCCGCTCCTGATGTAGACGGAGAACCTGAGCGTCTGAGGAAGATGGAAGGAAGTCGATGAAGCAAAGGGTGAGCAGGGTTAAATCGACGCTATCCTCGATCCTCCAGTCATCTCGGTGTCAGGGTCTACATCACAGCTTTCTTCGTCTTTTCGTCTTTCTTGTGACGCGTCCGGTTTCCTTTTTCGATTTCTCTCTTTCTGACTTCGCTCTTGTTCTCATTCTTTCTCCATATCAGCCTTCAAAATTGAATCAGACATACACAAAAGCTAATCATAAGTAGCCAACATGGTTCCAACGTGAGAAGATGGAGTAGAGCGGGCGTAAAAGTCTACAGCTCAAAGACAAAACCACGTCGACAATCGCTGGAATCTCGACGGCGCCTTCAGTTGCGAGACTATCCGTCTTGGCCGCTTCGATCGTGGGTGAAGACCCGGCGGTGTGATTGGAACCAAGTCTGATGATGATAAGATTAAAAAACAGGGCGACGCGTCGCAAAACGACGAGTCAGTCGGATTGCTTTCTTTCCAACAAAAGGGAAAAGACGTACTCGTCGTCGCTAATGAGCTCGTCTTTTGCGCTTGATTTGTATCCTCTGGACGAGCAGGCACGCTTCTGAGGAGTCATGAAAGAAGGACATGAGGAACAGGGAGGTCACTAACGCTGCGCGAGTTTATCTGCGGCTTACCGCTATCACTCACGAGATCTACTAGGTCTTCTCTTCCACTAAAGACACTTTGAAGCGTCACCTGAAAGGGGTCCCCGGTGACTGGTGGATCGCAAAAGGACGAAAGCGAAATCTGCGCGGGGCGTGGTTAATCGCGACTCATTGGTTTTTCACGCCCTTACCAGATCTCCTCAACTCACGAAACATGCAGTTGACGCAGCCAAGAAGGTTGTCCACCTTTCCTTTTTCGCATACTGTAAGGCATCCTTCGAGGTCGTTGTTGAAGCACCGAAGGTAGATTGGGATTGAAGATCTGCATGGCGTTTCGCAAGCTTGTGGGATGGGTACGCCTCCAAAGGTCCCGTATGGACGGCGAAGGAGGGATTTGACGGGTTGGGAAGGAAACGTGCTAGGTATAACGGCTGTGAGGGAGGTTGGCGAGGAAAGAACGTCAAAACTTGATAGCTCCGAGGTCGCAGAAAAAGCAGCAAAGGGGGACTGACCTGCTGAGACGGCGAGGGTTGAAACGAGGAAGAGAACGAGATGTGAGATGTTGAAGGAAGACATGATGGTGGTCAAGGAAACAAGTGAGCGAGTCCACGAGGAAGTTTGCCATCAATCTCCAGAGTCGACGCGTCGCTCCCCCCTTGGCTCCGAGATGAACCGGACAGCTTTGCCCACCTTGGAACAGTGCAAAGCGCTCTGACAATCTGAGATTGAAATCTGCGCACGTAAGCCCAAGGAAAGGTATCAATTTCAACCCTGTTTGGTACAACAACCCAAGAAGTCGCGTCGCCCGCAAAGGGCCAAGAGGAAGAGCTTTTGAAGGAGGAGGAAGACTGCACGAGGGAAAGTTGGAGAGAGAAAAACTCAGGATGTCGAATGTAAGGAAAGGAGCGGAAACAAGACGCTTTCTAGCCTTCTCGTTCAAGAGGAGCTACTGCGACGAGATTCAGCGTCGCCAGGAGCGAGAACGAGTTCTTCTCTGTCTTTGACTCGGTGACTCTCGCCTCCTTGGTACATCGAAAGATCAGCTTAGCTACACTGCAACTCGCGGGTTTGATAGTAGAAGAAGCAGTTGGGGCCAAGGGAGGAGGACGTCCACTTTTCTTTCTCCTTCTACTCTCTTCTCTCCTTCACCATCACCCACCCCTCCCTCCTTTCCCAACACCTCTCACCACCTCAAACTCTACGACCATGACTTTCTCCAAGCTTTCGGTCTTCTCCCTTCTCTACGTCTCAATCGTTGCAGTCTCAGCAGGTTCGTTGTCTCAGCTTGTTTTTGTGTTTCTTCTTACCGAGCTTCCCGTCTAACTTGCCTTATGTTTTCTCTTTCACACCTTCAGCTACCATCCCAGCTGCGTTCCCACTTGAGAACCTTGCAGACGATCCAGATCTTGTCTGTAAGCATGCAACGTCGAGAGAAGGAAACGGGTGAATGACCGACCTATGCGCCGCCCTCCAGATGCAGTCAGAAGACAGACAGACTCACCACTCCCCAAATTTCCGATTCCATGACCACCGCTGACACTACCTCCTAAGACTGAAAGGACAAAAGTGAGCGGGTCCCGCGAGTTAGGACCGGAATGATGTAGCAGAAGAGAAGGATCGGATCCTACCAGCTACTCGCAGAGGGGGGCTTTGGTCTGCTGAACTCGCCGGAAGACTTCTCGGAAACTGGTGCCAGTACCTGAGACCACCATATAAAGGATTTAAGATAAGCTTCCTGCTAACCGCACACGAGAGCTCACAAAGGGACCAAAAAAAAAAAGTGAGGGAGAAGAGCTCGCGGTCGAGCCCTTATTTTCTTTGGCTTTGATGCCTCAGCCCGTATAGGACGTTCCTACAGAGTACCTGACGAGAACGAGATGCGAACCTTTGTAAGACCTTGAGAGCTTGACGTTATGGGGGCTATGGCGAGAGCGGGCAGGCAAAAAGGAAAGGACGGTTGTGAGCTTCATCCATTTGGAATCCGCCGTCTTTTTCCGTTTTCTTCAAGGGACAAAGGCAAACGAACTCACCCATACTCCTCACATACATACGCCCCAAACTCTCCAACGCACATCTCAAAGCCTCCTAACCTGTACAGTCCGCGTGCTTGAGAAGGCTCCGACAAAGATGGAGAAGGGAATCGCCCAGAGAGTAGGACAGCCAGGATAAGCAGGAGGGCGATTTGAGCTCCTAAGAAGTAGAGAACACCTCTTGAAGAAACCTTGGTTCGGGATTTGATTACTTCTAAGGCTTCGAAGGAAGAGGGCAGGAGCTCGTAAGAGAACGAAAAGAAGGGAGGGAGGGAAACCATCGATGTTGGGGACGGATGGAACGGTAAATTGGAGGTGAGGAGGTCATACAAGCTACGTGCCACGTGCCAAGGACACAGGACCAAGCAAAGTGAAAGAGGTCAAGCTGACCACGCAGCCGTCAAAGTCGAAGTCAACCGTTTCGGTCTTGATTGACTCGGGCAAAATACACTCATTAGGTCAGGCTCGTGGTTGCTTGCGGGACAGACTGTCTTGGTATGTGAAACGCCAGAGGACCAATTAGGGTTCTGACTCGATTCTAGCCCAGAGTCGGATCCCGCTCTTGAATCCTTGCACTCCTTCCCTCCCAAACCACTCCTCCCTCCCTCCCTGCCCTCTCGCCCTCCCCACCTCCTCTCTTACTTCTCTCAGAGAGTTTGAGCTTCCCTTCTCGCTCCCCTTCTGTTTCCTTGACTTTCACACATGTCGTCCAACCCGACGCTTCTCCCTTCTTCGAGCACACCTCAAGGCGATCCTTCCCTCCACCTCTCTGGCTGTGATTTTGGCCCATCAAGTTTGTCAACCATGGGTTCACCATTGAAACGATCTTTTTACGAAAAGATTGGATCACCAGGGTCAGGTATCTGGATGGACATCAAGGGTGTGAGTTTCATCAAAGGTTATGGACAGGATCGGTTGGAGCTCGGGCTCATCTCTTCCTTCTTCCCTCTTGCCTCCTCCATTGATCTGGTCTATACAGAGAGCACCCTTCTACCTCTCGGACTGGACCGATGCTTGGACATATAGAGTTCTCCCTGCTACAGCTTTTGTCTTCTTCTCAAACGTCCTTGTGAGCCCAGATTCAACAGAAGATCACAGGACTAGAGTTGACCTCTGCGTTTTTCTTCCTTTGTACCGTGTCGTCGATCCTTCAGCCCGGAATCGCCTTCTCTTTGGATCTAATCGAAACCACAGGAAAGTACGGCTTGAATGAGGTCTTGCTCTCGAGTGAGTGATATTTGCATCTTGGTCGAGCAGCCGTTCGGAGAGGGAGAGGATGGCGGACTGCTTTCACTGCGTACCTCCTCTTCGTCTTTCTCCGCCTTCTCATCAGCCCATCACGAGTCTCAAAGCTGAGCTAACCTGTCGTTGATCAATCATTTTTCTTTTGTGTCCAACAGCTCTCATTGCAGCTCTAGCTTCCTCAATTTTTGGAGCTCAGCCTTTGGTGATATCAGGGGTGACGGGTTTGTTCTCCTTCACCCACCTTCTCCTTCCCGCTTCCCGCTGACGTTGACATTCTCGGTTTGGATCGGTGCAGGTCCCATCACGGTCTTCAACAAGACAATTTACGACATTATGGAAGGCATCGAAGGTGGGCCAGACTATCTGCAGTTCATCGGGTAAGCCTCATCATCGTTCATTTCGATATATCTCTCATCATCAGGTTAACCTTTCCTTTGCTCCTCGCAGCTGGGTCTATCTCTGGGCTGCGATCTTCCACTGGATTTTCGCTTTCTGGCAAGGATGCAAGACTCTCAAATACCTCTCCCGCTTCTCGTGTGACACCTTTGGTTTCTACGTCTCGTAAGAGTCTTTTCTCTCGATCCGAGATGCGAGATGAGGCGAAACCGTCCACGTGTCGTATCTTCTTCCACTTTCCCCGCTGACTCCCCTCTCTCCACTTACTCATCTTATTCTCGTAGATGGGTCTACCTTCAATACGGGGTTCAAATCCTCACTCGACAATTCGATCTCCCTCTCCCTTCAATAATCCTCTCCATCCTTCTCGCTGTTCTCACCCTCGTCGTCGGCCACACGCTCAGTCTTGTGTCGAGAGCTTCCTACTTCAGTCGTGGCATCCGTCGCCTCATCGAGGACTACGGGATGCCGATTGCAGTGGTCGCTGCCTCCGCACTTGCGTACTGGGGTCGTTTAAGGGCCGCGTTGACTGTCGACGGAGTGGAGGGAGCAGGACTGACGACTCTTCCTGTCGGGTCGGCTTGGAAACCGCAAGGGGGGAGAGATGAATGGCTGGTGAGGTTCTGGGAGCTGGATGGGAAATGGGTGGGTGTTGCCTTTCCGTTTGGCCTGGTGTTGTTCATTGTGAGTCTGAGGAACTTTGGGAAAAGGACAGGATGGAGTGTGGAACCGACATGAGAAACTCTCTCTCTTTTGTCTATCACAGCTCTTCGCCTTCGACCACAACGCTTCGAGTGTGATGGCTCAGGCTGCTGAATTCCCGCTCAAGAAACCTGCTGGGTTTCACTGGGACTGTACGTACACGCTCGTCCTTCACTTCTGTCCCGCCAGAAGTTCTGAATCCTCCTTTCTCTTGTACTCCTCTCCGCCTCTTGAACAGTTTTCCTCCTAGGAGTCACCACTTTCGTATCCGGACTTTTCGGGCTCCCAGCTCCAAACGGTCTCATCCCTCAAGCTCCTGCACACACCAAGAGTCTTATCGTCGTGGGACCCGCTCCTCCTTCCCGTTCCTCCTCGGTACCCTCCCCGTCACCCACCATCACAAGCACTGTCAGTGCCCCAGCTAGGATACCAGACGACCTCCCACCTTCACAAGAGAACGGGGACGTCGATGAAAAGGAGAAGGAGAAGGGAAACGTTCCGTTCGTTCCTCCGGTCGAAATCCGACTCGGCGTGGTTGAGCAGAGAGTGTCGAACCTCGTTCAAGGATCAATATGTGCGGTGATGATGACGGGACCCTTCTTGAAATTGCTGGGCTGGGTTCCGAAGGGAGTTTTGGCGGGGTTGTTTGTGAGTCGGCACCAACCCCTCCTTGTTTCTACTCCGCGTCCTCGTTTCTTCCTTCGCCTATCTATTCGCCGAACTGACCTTTTTGTTTCTGCAGTGGTTTATGGGATCCGAAGCTCTCTTTGACTCCGGAGTCACTCACTTTATCCTTTACCTCGTCAAAGACCCTCACTTTGTCCCTCTTACCGAGCCGCTTCGACGCGTCCGAACCTCGAGGGTGTGCGCCTGGTTAGGATTGGAGCTGCTGGGTTTCGCCGCCACCTTTGCCATTACGAACACGATCGCCGCAATCGGGTTCCCAATCGTTGTGCGTCCATCTCTGTTCTTTTCCTCCGCTGCCGCCTAGAAGCGCGTCTGACCTTCTTTCGCGCTTTCAACGATCCCATCCTCTCCCTTTTTCGCTTGCTCAGATCTCCCTCATGATTCCTCTCCGGTACTGGGTCATTCCCAAGATCAAGGTCTTCACCAACGAGGAACTGTCAGTTCTGGATGGACCCGTCGCATCCGAGCTTATAATGGAGAGCCTCTGATTCCAGCTCAGCCTAGTTCAGTTCAGTTTAGTTCATATTGCTTATGTTGTTCACTGTCTCCACTCATCTTAATATACGATTTGCTCTGTGTTGGACGAGACGGAGCCTAACCCTTAGTGTCAATCAATAGTGAATGAGTCGCAGAGCCCCTCTTCTCTTTGACCCTCTCCCACTCCTTTTTCGAAAGCGGCAAAGGAAAGTGGAACAACCAACTTTACGCCACTGTGGAAGATGGTTCGACAGTGAGATCCCGGGTGAAAGGTTCGGTCATGAGACGCGACTCGTCAACTAACCTCGTAACGATGGCATGACTCCTTGTCTTCTCCTTCTTCTTCTCCTTCTTCTCCCCATCTCCCTCTTTTTCCTGATCCCCGACCCCGATCTCCTCCCCGTTTACAACCATCGTAATCACCAGCCCCTCCTTCTTCTTCTCCTCCCCCTCCTTCTCAACCCAGGGAATAACCTCCTTCAACAACGGCTGAATCGTCGCATGCTTCACAAGTTGGTCTCTCCAAGACGCGCTCGGCTGTTTCGTCTCCCTTTGAGCTTCGAGGGTATTTCCGAGGACAGGCCAAGGGGAGGGGAAGGTTTTAGTGGAGGAGTTGAGAGGAACGTAGCGTCTCCCTTTGAGCTTCGAGGGTATTTCCGAGGACAGGCCAAGGGGAGGGGAAGGTTTTAGTGGAGGAGTTGAGAGGAACGTAGTAGGTCGAGTCGATGAACACTCCTCCGGTTTCGTTCGTGAGTGGGAGATGGTCATGAGCGAAACGAGGGAACCTCGCTTTCCCTAGGATGTCGTAAGCGAGTTTGCCAAGTTGGTAGACGAAGAGACCGAAGGAGGCAGCAAGGACGAGGAGGACGAGTCCGATGCAGCAGGGAAGCGGAAACGACGGAAACGACAGGCTGTCGTTTCTCATTCTCGCTACGGAGCGAACAGACGATGAAATGCTCCAAATGCTTTGGCTCAAGCGCCCCACTCGCTGGCCCAACTCCTCTCAGCTACCCCAACATACGCACTTTCAAGCTCCGTCAATTTTGCACACGTGAGTCCGATCCACCTTCGCGACCGACTGCTCGACGTTTCCACTTTCTTTTGGGAACGCCACCTGACCCCCTTTGTACCGTGCTCACTCATTACAGATGACCTAACACAGTGTAGATTTTGCAATCCCAACGTCCTCTCAGACCTGAACGCGTCCGCTCGTCACTGTGAGCTTTTTTTTCCTTTCGCTCTCTGATCTGTTGGAAGGTGGCGATTCGCAGAGAGGTCTTACGTAGTAGCTTAGTAACGCGTCTCGTTCGGTCCCCTTGTTAGTAACCATTCTTCGTAAACAACTTAGTAAGCTACCTTCAGATCACGTGACCATTTCCGTAGTATATAAACCTTTCGAGTAGCTAGCTTTATACAATAAGCTTTGAACCACATCCTGCAGACATCCCTAAGCTCAAGTGGACGACCCAACAACATCATCTTCTTCGCTCCCTTCGCTCTTTCCTCTCCTCGCCTCAGGGAAGCCGCCAGACGGAGAGGGAGGAGAGGAAGTCTACGTCGAACATCTCGAGGAGGATCAGGACAAGCAGCAACACCACCTCGATCTCGGAATCGTCGGAGAGGAGGAGGGGGTCGAACTCGCGGAGGAGCGTCAGGACGAGTTGGAGGCGGGTATGGGAGAGAGAAAGGAGGAGGACGCGTGAGCGCCGACTTCGTTGTTTCGTTCGCTTCGTCTCGCTCGCTTTGTTCTCGGTTTTCTCGCCTTGCTACCTGTCCGTTGCACCCGTTTCCTTCTCTACACGCTTTTTAACGTCTTCTTCTGTGGTTTCTTTTCTCGTTTTGTCTTTTCTTGACTTGCCTCGTCCCTGTTTCTCCTCCGTCGTGCTCTCGCTCTCCTTCATCTCTAACTGTTTCTCCGCTTGATGTCTTTTCTTCTGGAATGACTTCGACGTTGTTTCTTACAGTACCTTGCCATGATCTCGATACCGCATTTGACTCAGCTCGAGAAGGGGCGCCTGAGAGCTTCAGAACGAAGGGTTCCTCGGAATGAGCTCGACTCGCTTCCTTCCCTCTTTCCCTCGGCAGCTCACGACCACTAGACCCTCAACGCCCATCCTCAAACTGCTCACTGCAATCATGCTTCCTCCAAAATCGTGAACAAGAACGGTCTTCCTCCTCCTTCAACTTCGCCTTCCTCCCTCCATTCTCAAACCCACTTGGCCTCCCGCTGCTCTTCCGTCTCGCTTCGCTTCTCAGGGCCATCATATTCCTACAGCCTCCCTCTGTGTCGAGAAATTCGACTCCTTCGCTTCTCTCGGACCCGACGAGGCTGAAAACAGAAGCAACCGTTCGGCCGGATCGAAGGCAGCGGATTTGGTTGGATCGAGGAGGGAAGCTGTAGAAGGAAGTCGTGGGGCGCACGTTCATAGCGAAGTTGGAGGAGGTAGAGCTTGTGATGAAAGATGGCTTCAAGGAAGGAGGATAGTCCATGACGTAAATGCGGGGGTCGACAAAGAAAGGAGGACGTCGCGTCGCCGGTTTCGACGTTCGAGACTTTCGAGGAAGACCGCGAACAGTATACAGTAGGCTAGTAGACAACAGACTCTGCCTTTATCAACTCCCAAGTGAACCGAACCCATTCCTCTGGAAGACCTGGCATGCACCTGAAAGGAGAGAACCCGAAAGGAAAGCAAAAAGAAGAAGCGACGCGTCAGGTCGAGTCAGCACCAAGTTCTCGTCTCTTTCGTATCCCTCGTCTCAAGCTTTAGAGAAGCAGCGGCTGAAACTCACACATGCAAGCAATCTCCTGCCATCGGAGAGAGATGAGCGTCGGGTCGGGTCAGCGCCTGACCAGCGATATCCATCCAGACCGCTTGTCTGCCGTTCTTTCTCCTTAGATAATTGAACGACTCGAATTCGCTTTGAAGGATGGTGTTGAAGGTTGGGATTAGAGGCCAGTTGTAGATGTGCTTCGTTTCCACTCCGGGAGGAGGGAAGAATGATTCTTCGATCGTGAGGACTGCAGGACGTCGAAGATAAGGGAAGAGAGAAGAAAGAAACGAGACGGTCAGTTTGATAGCGACTCGACGAACTAATCACAGTGTTTTTCCCGGCCCTCTCTTCCGAGCCATTACGGACAGGTCAACGGAAAGGATAAACTTACGCTGCGTCGCGTTCGCCGGATGGGAACCCTCTTTCGAGTAGATCCAACAACTGGGAGTACCTTGGGCGGTTGTTCGGAAGATCGGAAGCACAGATTCGATAGGTTCGAGACGTCGGAAGAGTGATTTTATCTTAGAAGAGGGAGAAGGGAGATAGTCAGCATGGGAAAACCGCAACGCGTCGTCCCGACTGGTGCTCACAGATCGCTCGTACATCCCCAGCAGCCTCTCAGGCTTGAGCTCCTCGGTCTGACCAGCGCCGGCAAATCTCCCGTTGGCCCAGTGAGGTCTGTGAGAAGATTGAGAGGAAGGGTGAGCTGGAGGAAGAGGTAGGAATCGAGAATGTAAACAAACGCGGGACAGAGGGAGACGAACTTACCCGGTGCTGAGAACGAGCACCGCTGGCTTCGAAGGAGTATCCTCCCCTCCGTTCGTCACCCGCTCGATGTATCGGATCCCTGTTTGACGAAGGATAACACGAGCGAGAGGAGTCAGCCTTTGGAAACACGACCAGGCAAAAAACAAACAAACATTCGGTCGTCGCAAAGTCAACGCCCTCCTCCAACGAAAACTGTCACGAAAAGGAGAGAGCAAGTCAGTACGGTCTGATGAAAGTAGAAAAGGATGGTATAGCTACCTCGTCACGCTCCACGAACTCCTCGTACTCCTCTCTCGACATTAAGAAGTCGTCTCGAACCGAAGTCGCGACGGGCAACAACAGCCGCTCTTCCCCGACTCCGGCCTCCTCCAACAGCATCTTCGTCAGCGGGTGCTGTACCCTCAAGAAGAGTCCTCTGAACCAAGGAAGATCCAGTCCGCCCGTCTCCGGGATGTTGGCTTCGGTGATGTTTCGAGAGTTGAAGAGCGGACGCGTCCAAGCGTCGGAGGTGACGTTGAGTCGTTTCGACTCTGTGGTTGCGAGGCCCATAAGAAGATGGGAAAGACCTTCCAGGTGCTGACTAGTGATGGAGTCTGTACATGCACAGACAAATCAAACAAAAATGGATCAGCTACTCCAGCTCATTGCCGATAGAGTTAAGGTTGTCGAGCGACAAGACGACAAACCAAGCCTCTCCTCCTTTTCCTCCTTTCCTTTGAGAGACAGACAGACGACTCACCTCCTACTAAAAAAATTCCACCTCTCCTCTGCAGAAGATCCACCACCATCGCTCTAGCATCCCAGTTCGTTCTTCCTCCCTCCCTTCCCACCCACTCGTGATTCGCGACGTGAAACATTCGACCGTCTCCAGTCCCTCCATCGAAGTCTCGGCATGTCCCTCGCCTCAAACCTGCTCCTGGTAGAACCTCTTCCATGTCTTCCCAAGATGTTATAGGCTTCTCTCGAGCCACCCATTCGCCCTGGATGTACTTTGAAGCGAACTGAGCTGAGCGGGGAGAGGGAGAAGACGATGGCCAGTAGTTGTAGAAGGAGAGGGATCCGAAGGTCGTCGAGTCCGTTCCGAAATTGCGAAGGACGAAGCGAGGATGAGGAAAGAGGGAATCCAAGACTGGGTGAAGGATGAGGATGAAGAAGGAGAGAGAGGCGATGGTGAAGAGGAAAGGGACGGGAGCCGTTCGAGTCAAAAAACGAAGACCCATGGCAGAAGGAGGATGAGGTTGAGCAGCAAGAGCTCTTTCTTCGGAACAGTTCTCGTTCTCTTAATACCAAGCACACACCACTCCGTTCTTCCGGTTAACCAGCTAACCCCTCTGAGACAGTGAGACCTCTTCGCGACATAGAGAGCCGAAGAGAGTTTCGAGTCCTAATAAGTTTCGTCCGTGTACGGTACAAAGGTAATTACTTACTGGGCGTGAGATGCCCTGGTGTGCTCTAAGCTCGACTCACAAACGAAAGATAGAGAAGCCACTAAGGTAAAGACGAACGTCGAGTAAGAAAGAGGAAAAACTAACGAAGAAGGTAGATCGAGTGTAGCTTTGTCCATAGTTGGGTTGAGATAAGTACGAAGAGGTATAGAGGGAGAGATTACGTAGGGTGAACGAGCTGAGTAGAGCAGGCGAGTAGGGTGATGGTGTTGTTGGGTCGTCCACTTGAGCTTAGGGATGTCTGCAGGATGTGGTTCAAAGCTTATTGTATAAAGCTAGCTACTCGAAAGGTTTATATACTACGGAAATGGTCACGTGATCTGAAGGTAGCTTACTAAGTTGTTTACGAAGAATGGTTACTAACAAGGGGACCGAACGAGACGCGTTACTAAGCTACTACGTAAGACCTCTCTGCGAGTCGCCACCTTCCAACAGATGGTGGTGGGGAACGGGAAGTGGAGGATTGCGTTCCGGAGAGAAGTCGATTTAGAACGTCTCGTCCTCCTGTCCGGGTGCTCCTCCCTCAGCGACGAGATCCGCGTCGGGAACTTCGAAGGCCTCCTGTGAAACCGAACGAAGAAAGAAGCAGCGAAGAATGGTCAGCGAGCGTCGAGAAAGGGACGGGCTAAGAAGAGAGAGACAAACCTCTGTCGAGTAGAGGATGTCCTGGATCTTGGTGAGAGTTCCCTTCTCGCTCTCACCGGCGGAAAGATAAGCAAGCACTTCTTTGGACAATGAGTTATATATCCCTCAGCTGAGAATGAGACGCGAGAGAAGGACGAGTCAGCGACGCGTCGTGGCAAGAGAGAGGAGGAAGGGCAACGAACCTTGGCGAAGTAGAAGTCCCTCTCTCTCTCGAGACCATCAACGGAACCCTTCAGGTTGGTGAACGGCTGGCTTCTTTAAACGAAAAGCAAGGGAAGCAGGAAGCAAGGGATCCAAGATCAGCGACGCGTCAAGAGGCTGACAGAAAACCGTCGAACGAACCGTTGGAAGGGTGATGTTCTGGTGTGGGAGCATGTGGTCAACTTTCTGTATTGGTCTCTAGCGGAGATTGATAGACGAATCCTCCTTGGGGGGCGGACGCGAGGCCTGGGTACCAAGTCCCCTCTTGGACTCTTGGATTCCTCCCAAGCTGCCCTCCCCTCCCCTTCCCTCCCAACGACGATGGTCTCCCTCCCTTCCTTCTTCTCCTCCTCGTACGAGCTCCTCCCTTCCTCCTCCTCCGAAGCCGTAGAAGGAATCAAAACTCGAGCGAAACAAGCTCCAAGAGGAGTTCTCTACTTTCTGGGAGCTCAACTCACGCTCGTCCTCCTCGCCAGCTTCCTCTTCTCCTCCGGAGGTCGTCCCCTTCCTCCTCCCCATGGAGGGCCAGGAGGAGATGGTCTAGGGCCTATTCAGTGGGGAGGGTTCGACGAGATGTGCGTAGGAGAGTTTGGGACCTACGTCTGTGAGGAGTACGGGTGAGGAGAACTTTTCCTTCCTTCCGGAGAGAAACGAGCGAGGTGACCGAAAAGAGGCGCTGAGAGCTCAACCGTTGCCTTCCCTTGTATCCTTCTGTATCCAGTCCTCACAACGTCAAGCTCTCGAGATCCTACGAGGGTACGTTTTTTCCTTCTTCATCTTCTCTTTGTCGGAGGAACGTGTCGAGGAACGGACGAAGGCAGTCCCTCCCTCCAATTCCCTCCTCTTCTGGTTTCACCTGCCTCCTTTCTCGAGCTTTCGTCTTCTTCTTAAACTGATCCTGTTCTCCTTCTCAAATTCATGACAGGTACTGGAACTCATTTCCGAGAGGTCTTTCGACGTGTGCAGCAGGAGAACTTGCCGTTACGAGTCGCTGGTGAGCTTCGACCCTTCCTCCTCCCTCCCTTGACCGTCTCACGACAACGGTAGCTCACTCGATTACTTCTCTGCTCATCTTACAGTATTGGGAGGAAGCGTGAGCGGTGGTCACGGAATAGGAGACCTAGGAAGTGGTGAGTCGCAGCTCGCACGTTTTTTGGAGAAAAACGCCAACTGACGGAGACGCGTCGCTGATCGGTTTGGGTTGTTATTCTGTCCTTCTCCTGCAGACAAGATCTGGATTCGAAAAACTTACGAGGCTATGGACGCAGCCTATCCTCATCCGGACAACTCGCTGAGAAATGCTGCTGTCGGAGCTGTGGTGAGCTTTCCCTCTCCAACCAAACAAGCCGACTTCGACTTCGAGAGTTCGAACTCAACTATCTCTCTTCCTTTTTTCAGGGGAGCGACTACTTTGGAGCCTGCTGGGAGAACCGCATCAAGAAGGAGGAGGTCGACATAGTCTTCGTTGAACATGGGTAAGTTCTTCTCGTGCTCGCGATACCTCGAGTTGAGCCAAGGGCCCTTGGTCGAGCTGAAATCGAAGCTGATGATCCTGTCCTTTCTTTTCAGAATCAACGATCTCTTCGGTCACGACGCAGCTCTGTCGATGGAGGATCTTCTTCGGGGACTTCTGGACCTTCCTCAGCGACCTGCTGTGCTCATCGCTCGAACAATTGGATTGGAAGCCGATGTGAGTCGCGTCTCTTCTCCTTCTCTTCCCAACCTCCGTCACGCTCCCACACTCCTGTTGCTCACATTTATGCTTCTTTGCTTGCTGTACAGATGATCGCTGTCGGAGGAGATGAGCACCTGAGCGTTGGAACCTACTACGACGTGCCCGTGATCTCCCTGCGACCCATCCTGCTCCCTCTCCTGATCAAGCAGCCCGAACGAGACGCCGAATACTTTGTCCGAACCAACGGAGGAAACATCGATCACCGACACATCAACGAGAAGGGTCAGTAATCTCTGACCCGTACTAATATTTCTCGTTGAAGCCCTCAAACTGTTTCCGTTCGACTCGACGCGGGCTGACCTTCCCTTTCCTTCCCTTCCTGTCTCGCTCCCTCTTTCCCGTCTCTTTTCCACTTAAGGTCACCATGCTCTCGGAGACTTCATCGGATCCTACGTCCTCGACCAGTTCGAAGTCGCTTCTCATCAACTCAGGGACTTGCGAGCTTCAGGGCACGAGGACTGGAGGCAGCTTTTTGGGAAGCAGAAGGCTGGGAAGCATGATTGGCCTGGACCTGAAGGCCTGGGAGATGTGCCGAAGGTGAGTGATCATCACGTTCCGAGTTTGAGTTTCGCTGTCTCGTCTTTCAGTGAATTCTGACCCGACACGTCTCCCGTTTCCCTTGTTCTTTCCAGCTCCGACTCTTCCAGAAGTACGAGAGGTCGAGAGAGATTGGTTTAGCAAAGGGTCGGGAGTGGACGAACCGGGGGAGAGCTTGGAGGGAGAGGAGAAGCGGGCCATTTGAGGAGAGGATCTCGAGAGGGAGTCCACAGGAGATCGTGAGTCTCTGCTCACGTCTGCCGGGTGAGGACTCGAGACCTCAATTGACTCTATTATCATACCATGCTTCCTCAGCTGCGTCAACTCTTAAAGCCCTTCGCGCTGTGTCTCATC
This sequence comes from Mrakia gelida, assembly GCA_024345305.1. Classification (NCBI taxonomy): domain Eukaryota; kingdom Fungi; phylum Basidiomycota; class Tremellomycetes; order Cystofilobasidiales; family Mrakiaceae; genus Mrakia; species Mrakia gelida. The sequence continues at coordinate 117,418 of BRON01000021.1, forward strand.
TCCCTTTGGTCTCTCTTCCCTTCCTCATCGACATCTTCTCTTCCTCCCCATCCCTTCGACTCCTCGATCTCTCCCACCTCACATTTTTATCATCGGACTGAGTCGTTCCTCTCCTCGAACACTTCGTCCGCCAATCAACCACCTTTCCCCACCTCCACCTCTCTCTCAACAACTCCTGTCTCTTTCACAACCCCACCTCCTCCACTATCTCCATCCTCGAGACCTCTCTCGGCAACCTCCTCACCCTCAACCGAGCAGGACTCGAATACGTCGACCTTCGCGGAACCTCCAACTTCACCATCGAGGAAACCCTCGAAGAACTCGTTGACGTCGTCAAGACTCGAATCGAATTCTCCAGATGGTGAGGTTCGATCCTCGTTCGAGGTGGAGGAACACCAGCTTCGACTATCTCTGAGATTGTCTCAGCGACGCTCTAAAGAAGAACCGAGCTCGACGAAAACTCGCTCACTCGTCGGCTCTCGGTCCTTCTGACGTTGTTTCGAGTGATGCTTTACGCGTCGTCGTCGAAATCGACTCGACGCATCTTGATCGTTGTCATCTTCCGCTTTGTTCGTTTCATTAATCTTTGCTTCGCTTACCCGACATCACTGTGGTAATAGCACATCTTGTCCTCACTGAAAGTTCCAGCCTCCTAATTTTTCCGGGACATTGCGTCCTCTTTCATCTTTAACAAGATCCGGCCAGCGAGCACAACTATCTCAGCCATCGCATGGTCACACTCGTTCCCTACCAGGAAACCTAGAAAAAAGTCTTTCCGCCGCAGACGTCTTCCTTCCTTTGAGTGTATCCGACTCGGATACAGTCGTCGAGCGATGACGTGGAGTGGGTTGACGGTGCTGCCACAACAAGGGATCAGGTTCAAGTCTTTCTTGTTTCCTCATTCTGTCATTTGTTCCTTTTTAATCTCTATACTTCCCTTTCACCACTGCAATCCCTTTGTTCTCCCTATCTACTCCATCTTTGTGTCTTGGCTGATAGTCCCATCTGTTGCTTACGTTTCTGCTTTTACAGGGTTTTCTCTAACTTCCTATCCATGCCTCCGCCTCACTCTTACACGCCTGCCTCGCTTTTTACTATATAAACCTCGTCTTCGTTCCGTCAAACTATCTGACTTTTTTTGTCGCGTCGCTCTAGTCTCGCTCAATCCGAATATCGCTCAATCCCACAGGGATGTTTTTGGTTTTCAGCTTTAAAAGCTGTTCCGAAACAGCTGCTCGGCTTCTTTGTAAGCGAGAGACTGAGTGGGAAGGTCAAATAGAAGGAGAGAAAACGACAGCCTGTCGTTCCTCTTCCTCTCTGGAAAGCGCTGTTACAGTCCTTTCGTCTGACTTGCCTTTGATAGCTTCGCCTCCCTTCGATAAGGTCAACTCGTTGTCTACTCTATAAACCCCATCTTGAAGGAACTTTGGGGCACTCCTCATCTTCGTTCTGCATGAGTGTAGCAAAGGCCAGGTGATCCTGAAGGCACACATGCGAAGTGGGACAATGAGACGCTCCACATAGAAAAGTATAATTAATCGAGGTGGGCAAGAGTGGTGGTGGAAGGAGGAGAGACCTTGTTTTTGGTCGCTTCTCTCTGATTGGTAGTGATTGGAATTATCCTCCGATAGCTGTCCTTGAGACTCGGCAGTTTTTTGTTGTGCAGTACATCGGTCAATTGCTTCGATGTAAATGACTTCCCGGCTTTATATTGGAATGTATAATTGCACAAATCTCAACGACAGGCTGTCGTTTCCGTCAAAGCTGGAGGACGCGAGGCGATGCGTCGACGCGACAAGTTCGCATACGTTGTTGCCGAGCTTTGAGTAAACGGGAAGACGGTGAGGCTAGTGATACGTAGATGGAAGGCACCTCCCACCGCCTGCGTGTTCGCCTGGACGACTTCGAAGCTCGACCGTCGACGAGTCGAGCTGACCTCTCCGTCGTTAGTTTGGTTGTTTTGAATGACCTTCGCGAGCTTTGCGCTTATCAGCTTTCATCCCTTTGCTGATTTCTTGGGTGTTTTCTGCAATTCTACCCCTAGGAGTCTTCGTATCTTCCAACGGTCCAAAACAGAAACTCAAGTCCCAAAAACCTGATTCTTCGAACGCCTGTCTCTCAACCCGCCCCCCTTTCCCCCCTACCTCCCTCTCCCTCCTCCTCGTCCCCGGCTCAATACCACCCCACCAGCTCAAACTTCTTTGCACCTCTTTGGTCGCCCGGTCGACCTCGACTGCGAAGAAGGCGGTGAAGAACCAGGTCAGCCCAATGGTCGCTAACCCTTCCTCTCGGCGGCGGCCGTCATCTCTTCTCTTCTATAGGTATAACCGCTATCTGTGCCCTCATACAGATCGAGAGGGCTCTATGGATATGCTCAGTGCCGCTTCAGCTGCTCTGGGTGGGAAGATGAACGTGCTCGCTGGTCGATGCGACATGGGTTCGAGCGCGTGAAATTCATCGATAAGCACCTAGCTTCTTTTTGTCGCGTCGCTCCCGTTTCCTCGCTCGCCCTCCCCGCTTTTACTCGCTCACTAGATTTCTCATCTCTCGATGCTCCACTCTGACAGTCTTGAGGATTTCTACGTGCTAGTCATCTGCTGAGCTACCTGGGCCCTTTGTGAGGGACCGATAACTCAGGTGAAACAAAAGGATAGAGAAAAAGACAGCCTGTCGTATCGCTACTTTGATCCCTTCCTCACTCCTCCTCCTCGTCGTCGTCATGCTCGACCCTCCTCCAGTCCAAGCCTGCACGACCAACACCCCTTTGATCCCTACTTTCCAGGCATCTCCCGCTCCACAGCTCTCCATCAGCTCCCAGCTCCCCCTTGATTCGCTCAGCACCACCGGGATGTTGTTGGGTCGTCCACTTGAGCTTAGGGATGTCTGCAGGATGTGGTTCAAAGCTTATCGTATATAGCTAGCTACTCGAAAGGTTTACGTACTGTGGAAATGGTCACGTGATCTAAAGGTAGCTTACAAAGCTGTTGGTTACAGGAGGGTTACTGACATGGGGACTGAACGAGACGCGTTACTAAGCTACTACGTAAGATCTCTCTGCGAGTCGCCATCTTCCAACAAAAACCTGATCTTTCGAACGCCTGTCTCTCAACGCCTTCCTCCCCCTGCGTCCCCCCCCTTCCTCCTCGTCCTCGTCTCAAACACCACCCTACCAGCTCAAACCTCTGTGCAGCTCTTTGGATCACCCGTTCTACCTCCTCGACTGCGAAGAAGGCGGTGAGCCATTCCTAACCACTGGTCCAGCCATCATCGAGTCGAAATCTCCACTTCCAATGGACGTTAGATCTCCAACGTCGTCCCTTCCTCCCACCCCACTCACCAAACCATCCTTCAACGCCTATCCGATCCATGCTCCTCAGCATCGTCCAACAAGAACGAGTTGATATTTAAATCTCAGTAACCTCTTTGACTCGGTCCCAGAATCGAAAATCGAACGAGAGCTCAAGTCAGCTCGTTCTTTCTCGCTCAACCACCACTCCCTTCCCTTCCCCCCCCCCTCCTTCCCCTTTCTTCCCTGCCCTTCCCTTCCTTCCTTTCTCTTCTCAGGATGTCAGAACCCGCTTATACAGCGACCTTCTCTTCTGCCGGTTCAACAACTGTTATCCCTCGCCCGATCCTTGTTGAGAAGTGCGTCATTAAGACGAGCCGCGTCGAGTTGTTTCTAGCACCTTCTCTCTTCTCCATAGTTCTAGTAGTTTCTCCGTAGGTAGCTGTAGGTAGCTTAGTCATCTTTTGTAATAGTAGATCGTCATAGGTGCTGTGGAGGGTTCTCGTAGATTATATAAGGAGGGCTCGCAGCGAGAAAAGGAGGTTCTTCACTTGTACTGAAGACCATCCTCCTCCAGGTGAGTTCTACCGTCTCTCGCTACTATATCTCGTTCATATATAACTTGTACTGAAGACCATCCTCCTCCAGAGCCGACACCTCTCAACACTTACCGTCTCATCACTGCTCTGAATTGATCGTCTAGCCCCACAGAACCGATCTAGACAGCCTGTCGCATCCATTCCTAGGGTAGACTGATGATGATTAATAACAGGTGGTAGTTCAGAACTGCCGCCACAAGGGTGTAAATATCGTTCAGCGACCTGGATCGCAAGACAGGACGTAACGCATTTTGTTAATGCTGGCGATTCGAGAGGGAGCGCAACGTCGATATTAGAGACTGCGGTACTTAGGCTGACATCGCAGGCTCGACTCATGGGGGGCTAGGGAGGAAGTAGGACGAGGACGGTACTGAGCAAGGAGGTGTCGAGCGTGTGCCAAAAAGGTTAGCAGGGCAGATGCTTCGAGAAGTGTGGTGAGGAGGGTGAATGTGATGGCTTCGAGGTTCGCGGTATTGAACTGTGACACCGAGGATGAGCTAGGGCAGCGAGTACTGTGAAGGGGTGGAGGAAGAAGAAAAGATGAAAGGAATGGTGAGCGCTTTCAGAACGCGCAGCTAGAGCTGCAGTCGTAGCGCGGCCGCTGAGATCAAGAAAGATGGATGGATACCATCACGTCTCCAATATGATGCCTCGCCCTCCTTGGTCTCGCTAAGTCCAACACCGTCCATGTACCACAGTGTTATCTTGGGCCTTTCAATTCTGGAACCTGTTCCAAAGCAATTGCTTGGTGTGTTTGTGATGTTGGTTGCAACAAACTCCCGATATGAATGTTCGAACGGAGTGAGTATGATCTAAAGGCGAGATAATCAAGAGGAGAGGAGTTTGAGAAGTCTGTGGATGGGGCAGGACCGCCAAGCGAACACGAGAGAAACAAAACCGATACAAGGAGTCCAAGAGAACAGTTGACAAGGAGAGAGTCGAGTGCTCAGAGGTTGGGGAAACATGGAGTCTATTTCATAGTGTAGGCGGAGAACCGACTGGTCAGCGTGCTGAGAAGGATGCGGAAGACTGAGAAGCAAACCTGAGGGAGATCGAAGAAGACGTAAAGTAGGTGGATGTGGTGGCGGCGTACCCGGCCCCAGTCGCGTACTGTCGAAAGAACGTCGAGGGCCCGAATTCGACGCATCGGGAAGCGATGAGAGGAGTTGCGAGCCTTACAAGACAGAACTCGCAGTTGCTCGTGGCCATCGAGAAGGCATCTTGACGTATCGTTCGAGTGCTTCGATGGCGTGGCCCACTCGGCGCCGGTTTTGCCAGAGGGTGGGTCTATTCGACGATACAACCGAGTCACAGAGACGGGCCGTGACTCGCGTAGGAGCATAAAGAACCTCACCATCGAACCCGTCCCGAGTAGGTGACGCGCAGATGCTTTCCCTCCCTCGCCTCTTCCACCTTCTCGTTCTTCCTTCTTTCACGATTGACTGATGCCTTCTTCGAACAAATTTTGTCTTCGGAAGGGGAATCGCCGAAGGAGAAAAGAGAGGACCGGTGGAGGAAGGAGGCGGAAGGGAGAATGAAGGGGAAGGGACGGTCAGAGGTTGGGAAGGTCGCTGTTGAGATCTCATCGAGAGGCACGCTTGAGGTACGCGCACTTTTCCCCGAAAAGAAAAAGCTGGGGAGCTTTTGCGCGTCCCTCTGCCGCGCGGGAACCTCCCTTCACCCATAACCCCTTCCTTCCCCTCCTCACCCTCCCTTCTTCTTCTTCCATGTCCTCTGCTCAAGCTCGGAAGGCTGTCGGTCGGAAAGAGCGGGATAAGCTGAAGAGAGCTAGTCTATCTGCTGAGGGGTTGATTGCTCTGAACGCTTCGAAGAATCCAAATCGACTTCCATCGAAAAAGAGGGCTCGACGTGAGTTCGCTTTCCCTTCTATCCCGTACTTTCGAGACTGTAAACTCAGCTCTTGCTTGGTACGGGTGGACTCTTCCAGTGGAAACCCCTGTAGGTTTCATATCGGTCGAGCGGCGGGGCAGCGATTCTGGCGGTGGAGGCTGAGCTCCCTCCCTTCCTCCTTCCTTCCCTCCCAGCTCGACTCCCCTTCCTCTCCCTCTCCTCTCCCAACACCTCAATTGTTCCTATCCCTCGTCTCTCCTACGGCCAGAACTGTCCCTTTCCCAACCAAATCCTCCTTTATACCCAAAGACTGGTCGTCTTTCCACGTCCTTTCGTTCGCCCCTCCTCTCGAGCTCGACAAGAAGGCTCTCCCTTCGTCCTGCATCTCCAACTGCCATCAAGTCCAGCCCAACAGCAAGGAGGACCAGGCCAGGCTCGACAGAGGTGTGTTGTATCGATCCAAGAGGGGGGATGAAGTGAGAGCTCCTGGGATAGAGCAGTGGTTGTTGATGGGGAATGGGGGAGTTTTATTGGAGGAGGTCGTGACGGGAGGGGAGGAGCGATGGATCTTAGACTCGGAGTTGCGAGAGGAGAGGGAGGAGCAAAGGAGGAGGCTGGGGGAGGTACCGAAGAAGGCTAAACCTGCTGTGCATAGGTTCAAGGTGAACAAGGCCACTGGGAAGCGCGAGAAGGTGGAGGAGAAGCCGATGCCGCGAGTCGCACCCGGATGGAACGCCAACTTCAAACAAGAGAGGGTGAGGAGGGAGAAGATTCCGCCAGGGCTCTCGATACCAGGCCACCCTTTCGATGCAGTTAGACTGCCTGATGTGGTGCTGTCTGGGGGAGAGGCTGTGGAGGAGAAAGCTTTGATGGTAAACGAGGACTGGAGGGTCGCGAACCAGGTCGCTCAGAATGCCTTCTATCACTCTCTCGTACCTCACGAAAAGTTTCGTCATCTCCTCCTTCTCCTTGGGTTGTACGATTGACTCAACTCATCTTTTTGATCTCTGCTCTAGAGGGACTACACCAGGTCTCGAATCCCCGCCGCTCTCCCACACAACACATACCTCGTCGACTCGATCTACCAGACCGTCACGTTCACGCTCTCCATGTCCACTCTTCTCGACGCGTCATGGATCATATCGTCACTCCCTTGTATACTGCGTTCCTTGAGGAAGGTCATCGTAGGTCTCATGTGAAGTATAAGAGGCACAACGCAGCCTTAAGAAAAGTAACCGAGATGTTACTATGCATTCCCGACCACTGAGAGTCCTTCATCACCTCCCTTCATCGCCTTCAAGGTTTCATACTCCAAACAACCTCCAATTGAAACCACTAGCGGAACAAAGGGACTGCAACGCGTCCAGAAGAAGGATGCGACGTGCTTGTTCTCGTTTCGTTCTTCTTGCTTAGTCCCTCCTCTCGGCTGTCATCGTTGACTTCTTAGACAGCGCTTTTTCTCTTGCACTATTCCTTTCTTCGCTTTCGTTCTCGCTCCATTTCTTTTCTCCCTCGTCGTGTCCCAACACAAAACAGCTTTTCTGAAACAGGTTTTCTCCCCAAGTCTCTGCATCCTCACCCACTCTAGCTATCGTATTTCTCTACTCTGTATTGCTACGTATACGATCTTCCTTTTTCTTTGCTCGCTTCTCCTGTTAGTTTTCATCGTTTGATAGGTTTGAAAGACGAGAGCGGGAAGGGGGCGACAAAAACCACGCTCGTCTGGAATAAGGTTTCTTTCTTTCGCCACTTCTCTCGAGGTACGCCATCTAGGCCCCAGAAACACTCGAAAAACGGAATAGGAAGCGACTTTCTTGATTTGTTCTGCCCAACTCGGAACGACGACGCGACCTCATCATCATCACCTCGTTTTGTTCCCTGTTCGTCCTCTTGTGTATCTGTTCAAGAAGACCGCCACCCCCACAATCAGGGTTGGTTACCGCTCCCGCAGTGGGATTGAGTTTGGGAAGGAAGGAAGCGAAGAAGAACACGGGAGGGAGAGGAGAAGGGCGGGAAGCGAACGAGGAACTCAAAGGTGAATCTGGTCTTTTCCTCTTGGTAGAATACCAACTCCTTCAATTCTATCGTCAAGTTATCCGTTGTTCCACCTAGCAGGAATCTTTTAGAGACCGTTGGAATCGAGGAAGAACCAAAGACCCCGGAACCGATTTTGTCTGAAAAGCAACTCATGCATGTTTTCAGGTTTTACAGAAGCTTATGGCCGGAACAAGGTACCGTGATGTGAATGGGATGGCCAAAAGAGAGTTTTCATCAGACATAGTCAGGACAGGAACCCAAAGCGATTCTCGTTTTTCTACGGCTTTGGTTTGCTTCGCGTATCTCGCGTGGATCCGTTCTTGCTTGGGGGCTTTTCCTTTCTTTCTCCATCCGACGAAGGATAATCTTGAGGCCAGGCCTTTTGTTTATCGTCTTGGAGGGAGCGACGCTCTACGTGCCGGTTCGAGGACAACAGATGAGATGAAAGGAGGGAGGGCAGATCTCGATCTGACTTCTTTGCTTCCGCTCCCGTACTTTCGATCTCGATGGACAAACAAAGTCGTCGATCGTCGATGAATTAGGCTCCTGACACCACCAGTAAGAAATCCCACAAAGTGCCCGAGACCTGTGTGGGAACGACAAAGGGAACGAAGCGGAGTCGAGGTAGCGAACTCCATCACGGTCCGATTGTCTTTTGCTTTCCTAACCACCACCTCCTTCTTCGCCTTCGCTTCCATCCCCTCCCAGTCTTTTCTACTCTCTCCTCGTTCTCCGACGCCAGCTTCTCTCGGAATCATGACCACTTGGCACTCTCAAGATCTTCAAGCTTTTATCCCGACGCACCTCGACCCCCGATTCTACAGCGCTCCAAGTTGTTCAGTACCCCCCAGCTCACCCGCTAAGGCGATATGCGATACCGCGTTTTCCTCTGGAGGAAGACAGAGAACAAAGTTCTCATGTACTTACTGTAGGCTCAGGTAAGTTTTTCCGTCCCTCCGTCTCTGGAGCGCTCGACCGTTCGTCTCAACAATTAAGGCCGAAAACTGACGCCTCTCCCTCTCTCTCTTCTCGCTTGCGCAGAAAAATTCGATGCTTTGGAGGTGTCGTTTGCTCGAGCTGTAGCAGAGCTAGAAGGTTGTGTGAGTACAAGGAGGTCTCCGATGAGGACAATCGAGGTGAGTCTTGCTTCTCGGTGCTGTGACGCGGTCTCCAGTGCGAGCCCGGCCTCACCCGCGTTCCTTCGTCGCCTCCACTTCTCAGCGTCACGAGAGCGCAAAGCATTCCTCAAAGTTCAAAAGCTCGCAACAGAATCCACTGGTAGATCTCCTACGGGAAGCGTCTCGTGTCCAGATCTGCCACTGCTCGGGATCGAAGGTTGGCAGCCGAAAACGGACGCAGCTTCGTCGTCGGTGAGACTCTGTCTCTCTCACCTCTCATATCTATCGATCGACCTGTTCTAACGGATGTTATCTTCATGCAGTCTTCGTTCTCCCGTCCCTTCCCCTCCGTCCTCCGCCCCTCATCTCCCCTCGCACGCTACACTCCCCTCCTCGCGTCGCCCAAACTCAACAACAAGCACTCCTACCGGCCACTTCCCTTTCCAGCCTACCCCTCCTACTCCCCCTCTTTTGCATCAACGCCCACCCTCTCCTCCTCCTCCGCCGTCTCAACCCCTCCCCCCTCTCCGCTGTACACAACCTTCGCTCGGTTCGACGAAGTCCCAACCTCGTCTTGGATCATCCCTCCAAACCCAGCCTTCCAAACTCACACGAGCTACCTTTCTACCTTCGTGGACCTCTCTACCTCCCCTCTCGGTCCCTCAGCCTACATCCCTCTCCACGACACTGGACTCGGAGTCGGATTCGTTTTCGGTGAATTTGAGCCAGACGCGTCGAACTCAACCCTGGACTCTCCTCCCCTCCCCCTCGCTGAGCATTCCTCTGTCCTTCAACTCGATTTAAGAACGGCGGAACCTTTGATAGGACAGGCTTCTGTTTTTTTTTGCCTCATGGAAGGCCCATATAGAGCAGACTCCTTGGGGTTGGGTCGGTTAGTTTGATATTGTTTTGGTTTCGTCGCCTGTCTGGTTCGATTTCCCGCTCCCTCGTTGCTTTTTCGTGATGATTTTTGGGTACGTGTGGTCTTCTTCTCCTCCTTATTTGTTTTATCTTCGCCCCAGCCTCTCTGCCCTCTTTTGCCGCTGTCTTCTCCGTTGTTGACCGTTCTTACTCATCAGCTCTTTTTGTGTCCGTCTGGATGTCTCCTTGACGTGGAACAGAAAAAGAGGAAGGAAGAGCACTAGCCCTTTCTACCAACTGTCACACCAGCCATCCGCATATCTCACCTCTCTTGTCAATTCAGTCTACGTCGGCAGTCCGCAAGGCTCACCTCACCCTAGTTGACCCTAGGTTTTGTCTCTCAGACCTCTTCTTCGCCTCATCCCTTCCTGCCCTAAACGGACCCCAGCCGCTCTCGCTTTTGTTGCCATGTTCCATGGAAACCTCGAAAAAGTCCTCTACTCTTTGACCTCCTTGCAGACCAGCGGTTCGAGCTGTTGGTTGACTGAGTCGCGGCTTTTCCCTCACTTCTTTTCATTTTCGAGCCAGTTGGTGCTTAGTTGGATCGTGTTTCTTTTTCTTTCTTTTAGTGCATGTACTGCTGGCAACCTTCACTTATGAGCCATCAAAATCGAGCATCAAAAAAGAGCATCGAAGGCCACTCAAGATGAAAAGAAAAGGCTCGTTCATTGTTCGTAAAAAGAAATCGAGGCAAAGAGGACAGAGATGGCCCGTTTCTGCGTCAAGGTCTGTGATTGAGCACTACGATATCTGACTTTTTTTTTTGTCTTGTTGGGTTTCCAACGCCGCTTTGGTTCGTCGTCGTTTCGCACGTCGACAACCAGATGAAGAGTCTCCCTTTTCGCTTTCCCTCACGCCGATGCGATGCGAGACTCGCCCGCCCGCTACAGTTCTCCCCATTCCTCCCTCTTATCTTCCCTTTTCGCCGTGCATTGCTATGACCACTAACCCTAACCTCGTATGGATGAGACTGTTCTATGGATATGCTCAGTAACGCTGTAGCTGCCTTGTTAGAGAAGTTGAAAGTGCTTGCAATGCGATGCGAGATGGTCGACGTGCTCTTTGACAGCTTGCAGGACATGACCCAGACCACCTCTACACTCGCGGGTACATGCGATCGAGAGCTAAATCAGACGAGTTTGAACGAAGTAGGGCGAGAGATGTTTCATATCAGTCGAGGGAGCCCAATCCTGCACTTCTCCTTCAAGTCGCGTCCTCTTCCCTCTCTTCTCCGTCCGACCTGCTCAAATCTGCGCTGAGCCTCCTGAAACTACCGCATATCTTCTTGCATGGTTTTAAATAGTACCTCAATAACCCTGAAGAGGGTCTGCGAAGCGGAGTGGAAACAAGAGGATCAAAGAGTCAATCGCACGACACGGAGCTCTTCAAGAGAAAGTACTGATAGATCTTAGCATGCTGGGATTGCTTCCGAAAGCGAAGAAGTCGGGAAACATGAATCCGAAGGAGAGGCCGGCAGAGAAAGCGCTGAAGTTGCTCCTCTCCAGATCAATCCAGGATGCGACGAGAAGTGAACCGCCGATAAAAGGCTCTGAGAAGGTTTGAAAATAAATGAACAAAAAAGCACCATCCTCCTGTCCAAAGAGCGTAAGCGTAGGATCTGTGAAGCAGACGGGCATTCCTTGACTTCTTCTGCTAGTGGGTGCTGAAGAAGAACGGGAGAAGAAGACGAAAAACGAGGAGGAGCCGAGACACAGAAGGCGGCGTCAAGGGATCACAACTCTCCGTTCCACGGTTTGAGCCATCATCCACGACGGAGGAAAGTCTTGGTAAAGCAGAGGACATGGGTGCAAGAGTTAAGGTTGGTTCTTTTTGTGCGGCTTCCGAACAGGCCCAGGGGAAAAGCACGGAGTGGTGTTAACGGAGACTAAAACGGCGAGCCATGGAACTGGGATGAAGGTTGAGAGGTGGGCTCGTTGTCTACATCTGGCCTCTGTTTTGAAAAGCATTTGGATCATACCCTTTCCTCATCTCTCAATAAGATGGGACTTCCCTCGTTGCGTTGCTCTCGTCCCTTTGCTACATGCGCACTGCTTTTTGCCAAGATGATGCAAGTGACTCCGTTACGAATCACGAACCATGTCTTCAGACCGAGTGGGATCTAAGCGGGAGTCAGGGAGCCTTCCAATTTCCCATGCATCACTGCTATATGGACACCTGATATCATGGCTGTTTTGTGTCGTTGCTGTCCATCGACCAGGGCGGTTTCAATTTCAACTTCCGGTGAAGGCCAAGCAGAATCATCTTTAGCACTCATCGCTTCTGCTTGCTGTCCATCGATTTGAGACTCAAAAGGGCTCTACGCTCTCTTTCTTTCTTCCCTCACCATCTACCATGCTTCAGCCACAAATCCTCATTATCTTAACGCTGCTCCTTGGCCTCGTCGCACCGGCTCGTCCAGTCTCTGCAGGCTCAACCTCCCCTTTGGACCCAATCTGCAACAGCCTCAAAGGGCTCGATGGATGCAAAGCGGTCATAACAGTCCCTACCGGAGCGAAAATCAAGACTTGCAAGAACAAGTTCTTCAAGGTGAGTTCTTCTCTTGAAGCGACGCAAGAGAAGATGTAATTCTGATCAGAGCATGGGCTCTATCCTTTTTCATTCTACAGGTGAACCGGTGCAAAACAAAAATAAAGTACAATTATCCTTGTCCAACATGGAGGAATCCGGGAAGGACTTGTGAGGGGTGGACCTGTGTTCCTGGTGAGTTGTGTTGGTTTTCGTTGGGACCGAGAAAAGAAAGGCTGACATCTTAACGTTTTCTTCTCAATATCTTACTTGTGCATATAGGAACGGATGAGACTTGGATCGATACCCCCTGTGGAATCACTGTCCTGACCAAGGTCTGTACCGTTGGGGTTTGCTGGACCGCCCCGTCCTCTTCCTTGATCGGCTTCCAGTGGACCGCCAGGACTGAGTTTGTTATCCGCTTTGCTTTGCTTTCACAGAAAGTCAATCTCTGCAGTGCGGTCACGGAAAACATTCCCGGCGTTGACACCCTCCTTTCTAAAGCAGCTGGAGGTACGTTGTAACACCTTCGCCTTATAGCTCCCATCTTTTCTACTACTTATTCTTCAAGCTGACTTATAACGATTGGATATCCTTTACGTTGCATAGTTTGCAAGTGCATGCCTCAAGTTCTGTCCATGATCGACGCGAGCTTCCTCAAGGAACTTGTCTCAAATGCAGACATCACAGTGGCTGGATCAAGCGCTTTGCTGAAATTTGGGAAAGCCCAACAGGTATGTGACTTCTCTGCTGGATTCAGAGATCCTGTCGCAATTTGTGCTCACCATATCTCTTGTGAGCTCTCAGTGCGTAATCGATAATGGATTCGCTGTGAAGGACAACAATGCTGGGCTCTTAAGATATGGCGCGGACCTTGAACATACGAATCAGTCTGTCATCTTCCAAGCGGCTGAGGTCTGTTCCCAGAGTCCTGCTCCCGTCTTCTCACCCTTCCATAACAAGGTCACGTCAATCTGACATACGCTACTATCCTGTCTTATACCTTCAGATCGACTTAGCAACCTACATCCAATTTGGAACCTCCCTCGCCCCTTGCTTCACCCCGGCCGGCTGCAATGTCCAACTCATGGAAAGCTTCTTCACCAACTACCTCACTCGGTCTGAGAAGCTCATGTCGGACCAACTCTTGTCCTTCTTAACACCGTGGAAGACATCCTTCGCAGAGCTGGCGGATGGTGTCGAAAAGTTGGGGTTGGATTTGGTGTCCATCCCAGCGGGGATTGAGGAGGCTAGAGCGGAGATCAAGGGGATTGTGAAGGGGGTATGCAACAATCCAAAGTCCTGCGTCGATGAGGCATTCATGAAGCTACAGGACAAGGGTACGTTCCTTCAGACTTTGGCTTTCGTTCAGTTCCTCCTGACAAGGCTTGAATCATGTCTAACCCACCCTATTTTCCTCTTCCTTGATTCCACATTCCTCATCCACCTTCCTCAACTCATATCACTACTTTACTCAGTATCCGAAACCCTCTTCTTCGCGGACGCCCTCAGCCAACTTCAAAGTTCAATCTCCGGAATCATCTCCACCGCGACAGAGTCTGAGAGGCTTGTATCCACCACCATCGAGGCCATCTCTGATCTCTCCAATCTCGACTCAGGGGGTATCGTTCAGCTCATCGAATCGATCCGGAGCATCAACGATGTCGCGGACCTCCTCCAAGCAGTCAAACGACTCCCTCAACTCCTAAACTCCCTGAAATCAATCATCCCTCATCTCATCAACTTCGTCCAGAGCCTTCAGAAACAAGGGCCGAATTTACAGAAGAACCTTGCAGATGTTGTTTCAGACGGCTGGACATCGGAGTCGGATACGGTGAAGGAGGCGATGAGGAAGATCCAGATCGTGTTTGCGGACGCACTGCTGGAGAAGATCACAGCGATGACGGGCAGGATGGCGGATATTGAGCACGCGATAGGGCTGGTGCTGAACGGGGGAGCCGTAGGGAGCGTTGAGGTCAAAGTGGCGAGTTACCAACGATGGGCGGACATTTCAACGGATATGCCCTGTTCAAAGATGCAGAACATCAAGTACTCCCTTTCCGGCTACTCCACCTCCTTCGACTATCCAAAGTTCTACCGCTGCAATTGGGCGGCCGAAATTCCATTCCCAAATCACCACATCCCCTTCGTCAAGGTCAGCTTCCAGCAATCTTTCAATAAAGTGTTTGAATCCCTTCCGAGGCTTGTCGCCCCTCCTCCCTACTCACATAACGGATCTACGGTTGGAACCACACTGGAGGTATGTCTCAGCCTTCAGCTGGTCAATCTTACCTTTCACCACTTCAAGCCTTCCGACCGCTAACCTGCCACTCATTCTGATCGCTTCCGCCTTCTTCAGAACCTCTAGACCCTGCTGATCGGGGACGGATCAGGTCCTTGATGGTTGTGCCGACAGATTCTATTTTCAGTCTCCCCTGTTCTTGACCTTTGTTCTCTCTACTTATTTTTCACTCTTACTAGTTTCTTTGTTCGTAGTGCCCCTCTTGTTCGTGTTTCAGCTCCCACATTTTGTTGATCTCAGTTCTCTTCGTTTGCTTCGCCTCCTTAAAGACGCTTGCTTCGTTTTAACCTTTTCATTTCTATCTTGAATCAAAGGTACGGGCGCGGGTTGAGGAGGACGGGAGGGTGGTTGAGTTTGAGGAGGGGCTTAGAGAGGAAAAAGATAACCCTTATGACCCAGTGTGTTTTTCTCGTCTTCGATATTCACTCCCTTCTCTCGAGATCTCTCTCTCTCTCTGTCTCTCCCAGGCTTTGGCAAGATCTATCTAATTCATATCTGCTCGACAGGGGTCCGAAGAAGACGACGAGGACAAGGACGAGGACCTCTGCAACAGGAACTTCGCATCCGCTCAACCATTTCTCAACGCAACCACTGCATATCGAGAAGAACCCTTCAGCTGCCTTTCAGCTAGGCGGGGGTTTCGCAGTCTCGTTTGCACTTCCCTCAGCTTTCATCTGCCCTTACTCAACTTCGTCTCCACCTCGTTTCATTGCTCGTCGTTCCCTCTCCCTTCGATAGTTCTTCTCGCTTTTTTTTGGGGGGGAGGGGATATCACACACTATCTCGTCATCTCTACGCTTATTCGCAACAACTGCGTGAACATTTTGTGAAATACTGGCCTGCATCAAAGCCGAAAGGAGCGCGCCGTGATCTGCAATGTTTTCAAGACGACTGAGTAAGGGAGAGTTTATAGACGCGTTGCAGCTAAGTCGAATCTTCATTAGATATCAGATAAAGATGACTTGACCATCAGATCCGAGAAATCTACAGAGGGAAAAGAAGCCTCATCGAGTCGACGCGTACTCGTCTCAATCTTCCTCGTCCTGACTACTCTCCTCTTCTTCCTCCTGCTTCACCCCTGAAAGCCTCCAAGCCTGCCACGCGGACCCCGCGTGTCTCGCAACCTCCAAGACTTCCGAGAAGTCAATCGGATCCATCAACTCCCATCTTCCCCATCTCGCGCTCAGCAAAACAGGTAGCGCGTGAAAGGCGGAGGAGGCGATAGTTGCCTCCGAAGGTGCGTTCTCTTTGGTTGAGGAGGAACTGGGATGCGAAGAGAACGAAGGCGGAGATTTTGACGAGGTCGGTGAAGGACTTGAGGTACCAGGCCTTTTCTGCGGAGGAGCGGAGTCTGCTTGCTAGAGTTTTGGGATGGAGGGGAGGAGAGGTGTGGATGAGGTAGGGGAGTTTGGGAAGGAGGAGAGCGAGGGTGAGGAAAAAGAAGGTAGCCTTCCGTTGAGTAAGAAGAGGGATATACGAAACGAGCGAAAAAGCGGTCAGCGACTCGATTTCGAGAGGAAACGAAACGAGAACGAGAAGAACGCGTCGAACGCACAACACCTCGCAGTTTCCAACTGAACTTCATATCCAACCTCGTACTCGCTCTCTCAGAATGAGTAGCTCTTCTCCTGCTGACTCCGACGGGGACCCATCCCACCACGACAACTTCAACCTCAACGCGAGCGACTAGATGACGCCGCTCTACAAGGTTGCGACGAGAATTCCGCTGAAGGAGACGACGGCTGCGACGTTAGGATAATCGAGCAGTAACCCGCAGATCATATCTTTCTTCCCACCTTCGTCCTCTCTCTCTTTTTCTTTCATTTGATCAGTATAGCTTATTCTCTTTGTATCTCTTACCTTGATTATCAGCGTTGTACTTGCCTTCCTCTTCTTATTGTCTTCGAATCGATCAATGCCCTGCTCGACGCGTTGATCCTCGTTCGTTGCTTCCTTTATTTCACCGACTTGAACCACCTCAAAAAGTCAAATAATAGTACCTGAAAGGGCTGTGGTGACCCGAATCGAAGAAAAGGAGAAAGATGAGCGTTAGAGTAGACGCGTCGCAACAAATTGAACAAACAAAAGACCTACGAAAAGAAAGAAACTGAGCGACACTAGAAGACCCTACTAAGATACTAAAGAAAACGTGACGTCCCTCTAATCATCAATCAACCTGCCGTACTGATCCCTCTCCACTGCCCGATCCAAGAAAGGCAATCCTCCAGCAGCTTCTTGATTCTTCTCGTCGTCGTCGGGTCGTCTTCGGAGAGGAAGAGCTGCTGTGCCCCATTGACTCTCTGATCCTGAGGCTGCTGACGCTCCAGCTGCACCTGCAACGGCGACTTCTCCGACTCCAGGTCCGATGAAAGGGTTGGGTTCCAGCGACGAGCTTCTAATCCTCCCTGTCTCCCTGCCAATCGTCGCGTCTTTCTCTCGATCTTCCGTTTGGAAAATGAACTGCACCAGTCCGAGAACATTCCAACCAAACCGAGCTTAAAATCCTTTGCGTGAACATAGTACCAAAAGGCGTTGGATGCGAAGCACCGAAGAACAGGAGGGTGAGCTCGATCTCCGCTCCCTTCCTCCCTCCCTCCCTCTCTATCAGCTCGACGCGTCTCTCCTCTCACTCCTCTCCTCTCCTTCGCTTAGTTCTCCAACTTCGTGCAGTCCCACCCCTACTTTATTTCCCGAGCCTCGATCTCTTCCAGCTCCTTCGTCCACGCCCTCCTCATTTGCGTCTCTGCCTTCTTCGCTGCTTACGGAGTTCTCAACACGCATTACACTCTTCTCAGCGTGATAGGAGCAGCGGGAGAACCAGGCTCCAGCTCCTCAACCTCACGTTGTGAGTACGCGTTTCTTTTTCGACGCGTCGCGAAGAGGACTCGTCTCCGATCCCAACTCATTCGCTCCCTTTCTCTTCCCTCCTCGCCTCTATACCAGGCTCAGCCTGTGAGTCTCTTCATCCGCCCTGCTTTGCACTGGTCTCAAGACTGCGCTTCTCGAAAAAAGCTCGAGCTTTGACTGATCGCTTATTGTCGTCTGCGTCGTTCTCTCCCATCAGTCACCTCTTCGACGACGTCCAGCTCCTGGATCCGGTAGATTCGAAGTTCAAGTAGGTCTTCGTCTCAGTTTCTACGACGAAATCGTGTGGGCTGACCTTCGATTGTTCCATCCCAGCCTCGTTCGGAGCCGTCAATCTCATCACTCCTTCCCCACCCCCGAGGGGGATCTCCCACACCCGTCACTCCCGTGACTTATCTCACACTCCTTTTTGCTCTTGCACCACTGACTACCATTCTTTTTATCAGACTCAACCCAGACGTCTCGGTGGAAGCGATCCCGGTCGCCAGATCTTCGCGACCCTCTCCTCTCCGGTTCTTGTTTGCACTGCTGTAACTGCTCTGCGCGATTGAGAAGGCTTCTTTTTTCTAATCGTTTGAACTCTTTTCTTTCCCAACACCAAGACCTCAACTCAGACGAAGACGACGACGCGTTCGACTCTGGTCCCGACGGCGACTCCGACACCGAGACGCATGAGAACGCCGCTCCTTTGAGCAATGTTGTACTTAGGGTGATTTACCTCCCTGAAAGAAGGAGCTAGCGTGTCGAGTTTTTCTTTAGGCACCTGGTTTCTGTTCGTCGAGTTGTTCCTATCCCCTCGCCACCTCGCTCTCGATCGATACTCAAATCTACCCTTTACCCGCCTGAGCTTTCTGGGACTAATTATTCAAACTCGTATTTAGAGCGACCGCCTGGTCTTTTTGTGATGGAGAGACTAAGTGGGGATGCGTACAGAAAGGTAAAGAAAGGACAGCCTGTCGTTTCTCTTCCTCGCTACAGTATGGGAAGAGAAGAGACCAGAAAAGGAAGGGAATGAAGACTGACAGAGGATCCATCTCCCTATTATTAGTCCGGTAGCCGATCCCAGCTCTTAGGATGGTAGCGCGGATGAGGTAGCCCTGCGAACGAGAACGAAGAGAGACGCGTTGTGAGCGGGGGAGAAAAGAGGTTAGCGTCGCGTGAAGGATTGAACGAGACAAGGGTAGAGGAAGAGATGGGGTGGTTGGAGGAGGAAGAGGTATCGAGGAAATGTACGCTGTACGACAAGAAAACGGGCATGAGGAAGAAGGAGATGAAGACTGAGAAAGCGGAGGAGGAGGCTCGAATGAGTTGAACGAAGGAGGGGAGGGAGACGCTGTAGAACCGGTCCACCATGAAAAACGAGCGCATCAGTGCATGCTTACAACGGGTACGAGCCAAGTATCTGTTCCCCAACCCGGCAGCGAACGCAAACGAGAGCCAAACTCACCTCATTCCAGCATGGAAGCTTCCAATCTCAGGCGAAGCTGGTCGTCCCTAGCTGTTCCCGCCGAGCTAGCAGGGTGTTTGAGAACGAAAGAGGTTGCCACCCGTCGATTGTCGATGTTGATTTTGGACCGGAGGAGCTCGTATCTGATGGTCATCAGAGCGACGGCTAGGCTGTAAGGAGAGAGGGGGAGAGGGAAGGAGATGTTGACGGTAGCGACGCGAGGACCCCATGTGTTCCATTTCTCACATAGCTCACTCCATACTTTCCCACGCCAGCTGTCGTCATTCTCTCTCTCTTTTAGTATAGTAGTCCTCGTCGTCTAGCGTGGGATCATAACTAACTTGCACAACCCTAACTCCCCAGGACCGGAAATTTCAACAAGAGACGGCGGTCAGGTCTGAGCTCGCAACGAGGGAAGGAGATGGTTCGAGACGAGTCGAGCTGGGACGAAGCAGGAGAGGATCACCTTCTCCACCTTTTCCCCTCTGGGCCCGTGTCCCTCTCCCAAGAGTTCCTCAATCTTCCTCGCCTTCCGAGGCATCCGAGATCGTCCCACTCCTACTCCAGCGCCTCCTCCGTTCGAACTGGTTGATGCAAAAGAGGACGAGCTGAAGGTGGATCAGGAGGTGGATGCTCGACGATGTTTGGATTTCAATCGGGCTGAGATGGTCGAGAGGGAAGTATGTGTGGGCGAGAAGGAGGTCATCGTGGTTGGCGGGTAGAGCGGAAGGAGGTGGAACAGGTCGAAGCTCAACGTGAGGCCGGCATGAGCGAGAGGGAGTTTGGCGAGGAAACCGAAGAGCCGGGGGAGGTCAAATTTGCTTGATGAGATTGCGAGTGGGGAGCGGGTGGGAAAGAAGGTGGGAAGAGGTATAGAAGTTGAGGACGAGGGTGGGCGTGAGATATGGGAGGGAAGGAACGAAACCGTCGAGCTCAACTCGACGAACCCTTCTTTCGGCATCGTCGAGCTCATCTCCCTTCCTATCAACGACCACGACCCCAAGCAGCTTTTCTCTCGCCTATCCAGCCCAGACTAGAGTATCGGTACACCCTTTGACCTACCTTCTATACCCCTAAATCTTCCCCGCGAACCACCGCTTCCCTCCCTTCATCTTCCTCTCCCTCGTCTTCTCCACCTCGCTCCCTCCTCCCTCCTCCCGATCGATGGCCTCCCTCCCCACCAATCCCCTCCTTCTCCCTCACACTCGCCCTCCCCTGACCCCTCAACAACTCCACCATGCATCCCCAATCTTCCGCATCGTCTGTCTCGGAAAGATCGCCTTCGCAGCCATCGACGTCCTCTCCCTCGGCGTAGGAGTCTACATCTTCAACACCAGGGAGAGAGAGATCCACCCTTTCATGGTCATCAACGTTGTGTTCATGACTTGGCTGTGTCATGATGTGAGGGACGCTTGGAGGAAGAGGAGGGACGCGCTGGAGAGGGTACGAGAAGGGGAGGAGGAGGGGAAGAGGGAGTCGGAGTTGAAGGGGAAGGGGTTATCGGGACGAGGGGAGGAGGAGGGGAAGAGAGACCTAGGAGTTTGAGGTTGGGCTGTAGGTTCAGCAAGGGTTTGAGTTTGTCCAGTTGTGAGTCGGTTCGAGCTGAAGGGACTGGGTCTCTTGGGGAGGAAGAAGATGGGAAAGCGATGAGGGAAGAGGAACGAGCTCGAGCCCTGATTCTTTGTTCTTTCTCTCGTTCTCTTTTCCCCCTCGCTTCCTTCGTTTCGGTAGGATCGTGGCCTTGTAGCTGAAGTGATATATATGTGGACCGCCCAATCGCTCAACCCCGAAACAACCTTCCCTCAAAATCGAGATGACGAAAAGAGGAGGGGGGGAAACGGTTAGCTCGACCTCGAATCGTCGAACTTTTTGCCTTTTCCTCCAACATCCAGCGTCCCTCCCTCATCCCTCGATCTCGCCTTCTCTAATTATGGATTATCCCCCTCGTTGGGGAGGCTAAGTGGAGCAGCCTCGGAAGGACCACCAGTTGATCTGCAGATGGGGGACGTGAGCTCATCATCTTCTCGCTCTGAACTCTCCTCCTTCGTCGTCTTCCACTCCTCCCACACCTCACCTCGCTCAATCTCTCTATTTTCATCTACAGGCCACCTCCCTCGATGAAACGGGAGCTCGAGAGCGCGGGGCCGTTGTTCAAGTCGGAGAGTGCGCACCAGATCAGATGTAGACTAGATAAGACTCGTTTTCCATTCTCTTCGTTCTCAAACTGGACTTCGGCTGTTCGTTCTCCCTTCTCTCGTCGTTCTCCTCACGCTCATCTACACTCTCGCCCAGCCGCTGCTTATATTCATTTTTCATTCTCTATCTCTCTCTCTGCATGTATCTGTTTTCGCCTTCGCCCTTTCCATCTATCTATCTCTCTATCTCTGATCACAACATCATGCTCGTTTTCTCGCGGAAGGAAAGACAACGCGTTTCGTCTCCCTCCCTCTCGTTGAAATCAAAGCGTGCAAGGAAGTAGTCTTAATCATCGTCAGTAAGTGTCGTGTACAAGTCGTTAACAGCAGGAGAAGCGGGTAAAAAAAAAGTTAAAAAGTAGATAAAAACAAAAAGAACAAAAGGAAGGAATGACTACGTGGAGAGCTTGGAGAGCCGATGAGCCGCGTTGTAGAGGAGGAAGAGAACGCGGACGAGTACGCTGCTCCTGCTATGAAGAAGATGTGGGGGAGGACGTTCTAGTGGAAACAAGATGGAGGAATAGAGTCAGTTCTCCTTTACCCTTTACCCTCTCTTCTTTCTCTCCACTCAACATCGACAAAAGGAGGAAAGACGCCGCTTCGTCCTCTCATGGAACCATCGCCAGCTTCCATGCGAATCCCTCTTGAAATCCTGCTCGCAATCATCCGACGATGCTCACCCTCCGCCCTCGCCGCCTTCGCACGATGCTCACTCGCCTGTCTCGAGATCATCTCCCTCTCCTTTACAACTACGTCGTTCTAAAGGATTTACTTTCATCGACTATGTTCTTCTTGGCTCCGGTAAGTCCAGCTCTTTCTGGGCGTCCGGGTAGTTTCAGGAGCGGGGGTCTGGAAGCAGGGGCAAAATGTTGAAAAGGACGGCGAGTGGGCAGTCGCGTCTGTTTCTAGAACATTTCTTCTCTCTCTCTCTCTTTACATAGGTTCTCTATCTAGATAAATCATAGAGTAGTCCGTAGTTCTTTCTAGTCGGTTCTACGAAATCGACCCATAGGTATATAAGCTCACGAACCTCGCAGAGAGTTGCTCTTCACTTGTACTGACGAGCATCTCTCTGCAGGTGAGTGTAGCTTTTGCTACTCTACGTACTATCCATCTATATATCACTTGTACTGACGAGCATCTCTCTGCAGCGAGCTACACCCACCTTCTAACAGATAACTCGTCAGACGCGTCCCGTCTTCGATCTCTTTCTTTTCTTCTTGTACCCTTCCGCTCTGCTTGCTCTGAAACCCTGATTCAAAATGAGCGCCTCGATATGCGGTGGCTGAAGTATAATACCGGGACTATCGCTCAACTCCAACCTCGTGTACATGATCGTTGCCGAACATTGACGCGTCGTCTTCTGCTTTTCCCGAATGCTCTCTTCCAGAACGAGCTTACCGATTCCAATCATTTCCTTTTCCAGAGTTCGATGTCTCTCTACTCGAATAAAGTGGGCACCTCGTAGGATACGTATACGTATCGACTGAAAGAAGGAATCAGAAAAACGAACGTACGAACGAACGGAACTAGGAGACTCAACCTCCTCTCTCTCTTTGCCCCACCACTTGTTCCCTGTCGGAATCTTTTTCGACCCAGCCTCAACAAGAGCCAACTCCTCCTCCCAAGCAACGTCGACGACAACCGTTCCCTTGACTTCTCCGAATCTCTAAAACGAGAGGACTCCCTTCTTTCGAACATCAGGGAGGAAGCCTCGAAGTCGTGTCCGAATCTTCAATTTCATCTCCTCGAAGCTGTACTCTTGGATGTTCATGATGAAACGAGATCCTCAAGATCGCGTCTGCTTCAAACTTCGGCTCTTAACCCCATTGCGCTACCTCGAACACTCCTATATGGACCTCGAATCAAATGGATCCAAGGAGTTGAGCTATCGAGGGTAAACCGGGATGGCTACTTCTAAAAAATGGCGACGACAGGCTGTCGTTTTTTCTGTCCCCTTTCGTTCTGCTTATGTTCCAAATGAGAATACAATGAGCTTGAGCTTCAGCTCAGAAGTCTGATTTAAGAAGTACAGAAGATCAAAAGAAGGCTCAAGCTTGTTGGGAGAGGGTCCCGTTTTCGTACACGAGGCGACCCTGCTGCGATACAAAAAGAAACTCGATGTGACGCGATGAAAGTCCGAGAGGTCCGTAAGCTCGTTGCCTCTTCTTTCATGGGAGTGAGGGTGGATTGGGTCGGGAAGAGAGGTATCTTTGTTTGGGGGCAGAAAGGGATACGAACAGCCGAGGGGTCGGTAAGACGCTGGGAAGTGAAGGGATCTGGGAAAGAGAAGGGGATCCGACACAACCAACGCCGTGTCTATACCCTTGTGAGTGTCATCGGCGGAACTCTCGCGCTCACAAAAGAACCAAATCTCAATGTCCTGACGCGTCTCCTGACTCGACGGGCCCCCTTGTATCCTCTACGCAAAGCATCGCCAAGCCCTTCAGCTCGCTCTCACCATGCAAGCACGTAGTAGTTCCACCATGGCCGTTCTGTCTTACAACTGACGAGATCTCGGTCCCTCCCCTCGCAGGTTCGAGTTCATCAAGATTCAACTCTCCTTGTTTCTCGAGAGAAGTCTCTTCAACCTCGAGGACGACACCATCAATTCCATTTCACCCTACACCGGAGCCGACGTCAAGGGTCTAATCTCAAAGGAGGTGTGCTCCTGGAACCAGTGCGTTGTCTTCCTTCCTTGGTCGACGCGTCTCTGATCGCTTATCTTATCCTCCTTTCGCCTCAACGCCCCACTCTCTCTTGTCCTTCCTCAATGACATGCCTGCTCCGGACAGGTCGATTGACTCCCCCTTCTTCCTCTCGATTTCCCAGAAGTACACCGACTTCGGAACCGTCGTCGTGGGAAAGATCGAGTCGGACGAGTATACTGAGGAAACAGGAGACACCCTTCTCCTCATGCCCAACCGAGTACGTACCTGCCCTAAAATCGGGTGAATCTGCCTCGCAGATTCAAGGCTGACTTCGAAACCCGCTGTTTCTGCAGACTAGTGTCGAAGTCGTCGCCATCCTCGACGAGGGTCACAAGGAGCTCGACGCCGCTCAATCGGGCGACAACATCAAGCTTCGTCTCAAGGGAATCAAGGAAGACGAGGCCTCTCCTGGATTCGTTCCGTGCAGCGTCGCTAAAGCCGTCAAGAGGTCTACCCAGTTCCACGCTCAGCTCGCAATCCTCGTGTCGAAGAGTCGCTCTCTTCCGACATCGGCGCTTCTACTTTTTTATTTTCGCTAACTCTTGTGCCAGCCCTTTCCAACATCGCGCAATGTCCCCAATAATATCTGCGAGCTTGAATTCTCAAAATAGCTGCCCGGCTTCTTGATACAGGAGAAGCTGAGTCGAAAGTTGAAACAGAAGGAGAATAAACGACAGCCTCTCGTTTTTCACCCTCGCTCAGTCCCCCTCCCTACCTCTTCCCCCTCCTCTCCCTTCAACTTCTTTGGCTGCCTACCCGCCCTTCTTTTTTGAACCGAGCTCATCCTCGGCTTCCGTCGTTTTAGTCTTACCTTATATGTCTATAAAAGTGTACGATTCCGGTCCAGATTTTCTCTAACAGTACCACTTGACTCGGAACTCCCACTACTGCCCCATCGTCAACAACGACAAGCGTACGTTTTCTCCTTCGAGCTCAACTTCCCCTCGTTCGATTCCTTCCTTCGCCTCCTTCCCACCATCACTTCGTGCCCTCCTTCCTCCCTCTCCCTCGTCTCTCAACTCCTCGAACCTACAGTCTGGACGGAAGGGGTCTGTGGGCTTGAGTTCCATCTCAAGTAGATCGCAAAACTTCGAATCACGTTCTGTGCCGCAATCTTCTTCAAGAATGTGTTGGTAATGTGTTCGTCAGGAACGGCACCTTCTGTTCGTTCTTCTGCTTTGTCTCGACCCCCAAGCTCTGCTTGATCCTCACCCCGCTCGTCCGAGGGGAGTTTCGCTGACGTTCTTGTCTTCTTTCACTCTTTTTCGGTTTTTAACTTTGAAAACTGTTCCGAAGCAGCCGCCCGGTCTTTTTGCGGAGGAGAGACTGAGTGGGAAGGTGAAGCAGAAGAAGAGAAAACGACAGCCTGTCGTTTTCATCCTTCCTAGAAAGCGCTTGGAAGGCTGGATGGAAGCGTGAGTATCTGGTATCGACTTCTTGAGTCTCACCAAGTCCTGGATCTTGCTGACTGGTCCGTTTTGTACATACTGGGCTGTTCAGCAGCTGTTCATGGATTCGATCCTTCTCGTTGGAAAGTTAGTTCGCAGGAGTGTTAAGTTGAGATGAAGGATCGATAAACGACAGCCTGTCGTTTTTTTTTTTCTGCTCGCTGTGGATTGGAAAGAAAGAGAGAACTGGGGTCGAAAGTGATATGGACATCTATATCACCTTGATATGGATTCAGGACTCTCCCATACCCTACATCTGACCCTAGAATCGTCCAGATCTCCACCACTCGTGACGGGATCCGGATGACTGGGACAACAAACACCTTTACCTTCCAAGCGGGAGGGGGAGAAACGAAAGTCTTTCGGCCCATTCTGTTCAAATCCACAAAGGGTCTACTTGGGAGCAGACAGAAAATACTTGCAGTACCTGCTGCTCACCTCTGAAGGAGAGACAAGTGGGGAGACGAGAGGAAAGCCTGGAGACGGCAAGACGCGACGGAAATGAGGACGAGGAACGCAGTTTCTTCTCTTGTACGTTCGCTTCCTCTCCGAGACCTCCTTGCCGCGGTCGGACGAACTTTACCTCTATATCTCCCTCCAACTTCCCAACCCCACGAAGGGAAAGGAGAAGCTCACCCTGTGAACCGATTTTTGTTGACTCTCCTTTTTGGGTCGACAGGAGCATTTAGATGAACCGTGTAGAAGTGGGACGCCCCATTGAGGTTCATGAACCCATTGAGGATGAGCGCAATGAACATCTGATATTGCGATTGATGCAGGAGAAAAGAAGGCAGTCAGCAGGAAGAATACAGGAGGGAGGGGAGGGCGAGCTGGCGAGCTCAGCGGAAGAGAAGTCTCGTATGTGGCACTGCCTTGTCTCTGAGGGAGGAAGAACTGTACTGCACTCACGTTTTTGATCGTTCGGTCTCGTTTCATCTTGCCCGTGCAAAAAACAACGAGAAGAAGAGCTGAAGATATGGTTGATAAGGAATACAAGACGAAAAAGGGTGTTCTCCTCGCCAGATCCGACGGGCTTGAGGGCGCTATCATCATTCAGAGCAGCAGACGCTGCTTTAAGGCTTGGTCTGAGTTCAAAGGTAGCGCCGGTCCTGGTATGTGGAGGGGAGTGGTGGTTTGAGGTGCCTAAGCAAAGGGCTGGCCTCGGAGGCTTGATGTGCGAAGGGATGGAACGAAACGATCGAGTTTAAGAATGTTCTTCGGACCTGCCTGCATTCTGCGGTGAAATGGATCTAGTTACGCAGTCATTCGAAAAGGCCCGTTGTTCCAGAGCGCGGGATATTGATGTTGACTCCCCCTTGTCGTCGAACACGATTCATCTGGATTGGTACAGTTGACAAGGACTGGGGTATCGCTAGATGTATTCAGCGTGGCAGCTTAGATATGTTGTAGGAGGTAAGGAGGATGGGTGCATCTGGCTGGCGAGTTTGAAGTATGAACTTTATCGCCTTGTTTGCGTTGCTGATCTGTTTCCTTCGTTCCTGTCCCTTGGGTCCTCTGACACGACCCTTTTTACTTTCCACCGCATGTTACAATATTCGGGAAGGGGAAAGAGAGCGCTTTAGAAGGTATAGAAAGCATAGCTCATGACCATCTCGCCCTGTACCACCCCAGCCTTCCCTCCTCCTACCACCTTCCTTCTGGTACAGGTTCGCGGGGAACGAAAAAGAGAACAGGCACACGAAGTCTATCAGGTTGTTTGATTTGCTGAAATGTTCCCTTTGTTCTTGTCACGCTGTTCCCCAAGCCCCAAGGTTCAGCTTCAGAACCCGGAGTAGTGTGACCGTGGGCATGGAACGATGCCGCGTCCCGGTAGAGTTGAACGAGCGCTCCACAATGTTCACTCCTTCCTTGGAGTCGACGGTCTTGAGGAAGGCGCTGTTCCATTTATACACCATCTCGTGTGAGAACTTGGGGTTGAAGCTACGTCTGAAACGAACGAGCGAGCGGGAGGGGGAGGGAGGGACGCGACGAGAGAGAGGGACGCGCTGACCTCTTGTTTTCGTTGTTCGTTTCGTACAGGCCGTCAACTCAGCAAACCCGTTCGAGCTACGTTCCTTGGCATTCAGGCGAGACTTATGGGCGTGCGAGGGAACAGCAAGTACCACTGTACCTTTTTTCCTCCCTCCCCCCCCTTTCTTCTCCTTTTCTTCCTCGCGATGTTCGTTCTGACCTTCGTTCTTTCGCTTTTCACTCGGCGTGTGTTACTTCAGACTGCGACATCCGACCCAACTCCAAGTACGAACAACGAAACCTCGCTCTGTTCGGAAACGGGACTGGAGGAACGCACAGGACCGAACCGACCAACTCGTCCTCTGCTTCTACTTCTGCTTCGGGTTCGGAGGTCGAGATGTCGGAGGGATCGGAGCAGGAGCAGGACGTTGGATGCTGTTGGGTCGGACGATGATGGGGATGAGGAGGGTGGAGGAGGAGGAGGGCTGCAGACAGATGAGGCTCAGGTTTCGTTCGATTTGCATGGGTGAGTTTCGCGACTCTACTCGACGCGTCGGTTTCTGTTTCGTTGACTGACCTTCTCTCCCACCCTTTCTTTCCTCGCTCGTTCCTCTCTCAGCGCCGACCTCATACGCTCCCACTCGATGGAAGCCCTTCGAACCCCTTCCCAAAAAGCTTTCGACGACCTCAAGACTTCCACCGCCGCGTCGCACGCTTCCTCTTCCAACAACAACTCCTCCAAGCCCACCTTCGAACCCCGACCCCCCAGCTTCCTCTCCAACCTCCAACCCAAGTAACCCTCCGCAACAACCCTCGTTCAAGCCCCTCCACCTGCTCAAACCAAACCTCGCTCCAACTGAACCTTCACCAACCGAGCTCGTCGAACACCACCACCTCCTCCTCCTCCTTCCCCGTCCCCGCTTCCACCTCCATCGTCTCCCTCCCCGGCTACCCCTTCCTCTTCGACGCCGGCCCTCTCCCTCCCAACATTCCTCCAGAAAGAGCAGCCAGGAGCGTCTGGATCAAGTTCAACGCTCATCTCGATGCGTCGATGGAGGCGGTGAGGAACCTCAGGTTCGATGTGTTCGAGTTGAGCTTGAGCAGTATTCTAGCAGTTGGCCGACGATGAGAAGGAGGTGTGTCATGCGCCTAGTTTGGCGGGGATCATGGCGGGGGCGGAGACGGTTGTTTTTGATGTGAGTTTGCGACGCGTCCTCGTTTCCTCGTTTTTGTTCTTCTCCTTTCCTTCTTCGGTCGTTCGTTCACTCGCGGCGACGAGGGGCTCAAAGGATATACAGAGGAATGTTCCTCGTCGGACGGCGACGGCGACGGTAAGGAGAGGTTGAGATGGGTGTCTGTTTGCGGCGCGAGATCGGATGAAGGAGACCAAAACCACCAAAGAAGCGCTCACATCTCCCTACGCCGAATACTGGAAGTCAGCCATGGACGAAGAGATGGAGTCGTTCGATTCCAACGTAGTCTGGGAGCTCACAGAGTTGCCCTCGTCGCGAAGGACAGTGGGAGGTCGATGGGTCTACCTCTTGAAGAAGGACCCAAACGGGAAGATTGCCAAGTCCAAGGCCAGATGGGTCGCGAAGGGATACTCGCAACGGGACGGCATCGACTACCTCCATGGCGGAGATAGGAGCGTGACCGAGCCGGCGATGAACGACCTCGATCTTGTCGACTCCTGTTGCCGCGAGTGCTACGTCTTCTCCTCCTGAGCCGACTCCCTTGAAGTCTCTCACGTCCAGCATGTAGGAGTTCTTCGACACTTCTTTCCCTTCATGAACACAGATCCGTCTCAAAGGAACTGGCACCGCTTGTTGGTGGGTTGTCCCCTTGCAGGGGAACCTGGTCTCCACTCCTTTGTTACCAAGGAGAAGAGGTCGTGTCCACAGGGCGTTTCAAGATCAGCTCGTTCTTTATACTAGCCCCAGTCAATCGGACAACTCTGTATCAGTATAGACCCATTATGGTTCTACTTGTCTCGACTTGAACACGAGTTCAAATATGAGAAATCACTGTAGGGTTCGAACTCTGACCCTGAGATGAAGGCGTGAAGGGAGTTCTTTTGAATTGCGAGATCGATAGTCCAACACGTACGTCCGGCGACAGATCTGCTTTCACCCCCAGGTTGGAGTCAAAATCTTCAGAACGAGTGTTGGGTTGAAAGGGGTTAGTGTTAGGGGGCGAGCGCCGAAGTCGACTGAGAACGACGCGTCGCGAAAGCCACCGAGCACCTCAGATTAAGTACATTGACGAGTAGGGACGGTCAATAACAGCGCTTCTTGAATCTAGGACGTAGGGAGTGTAAGGCGAGGGAGAGGATAAGACGCCGGAAAGTGTGCAAGATGAAGGTCGAAAGCAAAGGGAAGGAGGACGCTTTTGAGCCGTTGAAACCGCACAAAGGGAGGTAGAACAAAGGGAGAGAACACGCTGAAACGACTCAACCATCAGCAGGGGTAGAGACAAAAGAAGCACGGTACAAAGGCGAAGATTGAAGCGAGGGAGGCGAAGGCCCCGGACAGTCAACCTGCGCTGATGGATTACCGGTCCCCTTTCATCCTCACCTTTTTACGTTTCAGTGCTCCATCTACCGGCTGCCTCGACTCTTCCCCTTCCCCTTCATACCTTCGTTCCTTCTCACCTTCACTCCGCACACATCACAGCTTCGCCCTGTTCTCCTTCATAAATTGAGGTATGGACGTTTTTCCTTCGACACACCAGCTCTTTCTACCAACCATCACACCTACCGGCCGCACATCTCACCTTCGTGCCCCCGCCCTTACCCTTGCTGTCCACTAATCGTCCTCTCCCTCAAGTCTAGAAACTGATTCGTCCTTTTTCCACTTTTGCAAGTCCATCCATCGGCTGCTCGTCTTGGGGCCTCTGTCTGATGCATGGTTTTTTGTCGACGCAGTGACTGATCTCTTTCATTGCTTCGGTCCTCGCAGACGTATCAGCACTCATGCCAGTCACAGATGAACCTCGATCTCAGTACGCTTTGACAAAAAAACTTGGTCAAGGCGGATTTGGAACAGTGTGCAAAGCTCAGCGTCGTTGCTCAGAGGTTGGGCGAGCTCAAGTCTCGCATCACTGCTTAATGAGATGGGAGCAGTGCTGCTATCTAGATCAAGGTAAAAAAGATGTCCAGATCATTTTCAAGCCCATCTCTCTTTTCCTTTCGACTCCATAGCGAGCGAAAATGAGAAACGACAGGCTGTCGTTGATAAATCCTCCATTTGCCTCTGCACTTCTTCAAACCAAGTTTCCAACGAAAAAGATCGAGTTCGTGAGAATCTGCTAGATATCCCAGTATCTAGAGGCCAGACGAGTCAGCATGATCCAGGACTGGTGAGAATAAAGAAGTCTCACTCTTTCAAACCCAAGCCTTCCTAGCGAGGAAGAGAAACGACAGGCTGTCGTTTTCTGTTTCACCTGCCCATCCAGTGCCTCCATCACAAAGAAGCAAAGCAGACGCCTTCGAACAGATTACAACCTCAAACCCAAAAGCATCACTGTTGGCCGAAACTGGAACTGAGGGAGACCAGAGAAGGCGAGAGGACCAGGGTAGACCTACGCGACGCAAAAAGTCAGGCACTCACTCATGCAGTACGAAGTTGAGGAATGACTCCAGTTAGTTCAAGATGGGGTTCACACAGTAGAAGCGAGGCGAGCGTATTTGAGGAATGCGAAGCAATCAAAGCGAAGTCAGACGGAAGGACTGTAATATCGCTTTCCAGAGAGGATGAGGAACGACAGGCTCTCGATTTGTCTGCTTCTATTTAACCTTCCCACTAAGTGTTCCGTGGGTACTGTCGCTTCTTCTTCAGGAGTCACTGAGCTAACCACACATCATATCTTTGCTCGTGACTCGTTCTCAGCAACTAACCCTTGAGGAGTTTTCTGGCCTGTTTGAGCTCAACTTTGGGGTCAACAAGGCAAGCGCGCTTCGCAAACTCAAGAAGGAAGTTCGATTGGCCCGTCGAGGAGAAGTCATGCAGGAGGTAGAGAGTCCCGTCACCCGCGGCGAAAAGGAGTAGCTTAAGCTTTCTCTGGTGCGTTATGTGCTTGAAGAAGATGTGGAAGGACCGGAGGTTACCGAGATTCACAATGAAGACATTTCTAAGAACACAGATCCTGTAGTGCCAAGCTTCGTCAAATCGGCCACTGACAAGGATTAGACTCGCTCTGAGGTGGAACAGAGACTGGACGGCTCGCCCACTGTTCTCGAGGACCGACGACGATGACGGGATGAGTGGAAGGACGCTTCTTGACCAGAAACGGTGAAAACTACTAGGAGCACCTGAAGCTACTTGAGCAGAGCAAGGAGACTCGGAGTTGAGAAGCGAGAGAAGTAAGATTCAGCGACGAGTGACGCTGGGTCGACCATCTTGGTGCAGTCTCGTCGTCGATCGGCAGAGAAGATGGATCTCTTTATCGACGATCGCCTCAATGCCTTCACGGCCAACATAAGGTCTCTACCCGTCTATAACACGCTGTACAGATGTTTCAAGGATCATACATCACTTCCAGCCGCGATTGAAAAAAGGAGAGTGAAGAACCGGAAACTGTTGTTGACGACGGCCTAGTCGCTTTTCTTCTGCTTCAGCGATGATACGCCTGGAAAGGAGCACAGATTCAGAACCTGAGCGTAGAGACTAAGAGTGAAGATCGAAGGAGCTGGCCTTTGGGCGACCGACACGTCGAGAGGTTCTGCTTTGAGAGAGCTTAAGGTTCCCCTTGAGCTGCTTTACACTCGAGGCTCCGACTAACTGATCTATACCAAAGGAAAAGTATGATGGTCGGCATGATACCCGCTGAGATGAGGCCAAACGCTAAAACTACACGCCCACAACTTGATCTCAAAAGCAGGATCCAAAACGGAGTGATGCTCGGTTCATCGAAAGACGACGGTAGGCATGCTGATCGAGGTGATCTCAGCAGCTATCAGCTGTTCGGAACGTAAAGAAGGGGTCAATGATTCGTACCTTATGCTAGATATCGGGAAGAAAAGGGCCCGTTGAAAAATGCTTTCCTCGGGAGGCGGTTGAGATGATGGAAGAGACGACAGACGGGGGCATAGTTAGCTGAGAAGGAGAAAAGACAGCCTGTCGTTTTCGTTAATGCTGTTCGTGTGTCTTCGAGGCCCGAAGGGGAAAAGCCTTTTATCGGTTCTTCATGTTGCATGGTGACGTGACTGTATAGGCTAGATGTAAAGCTGAGGGAGAAGAAGAATAGCGGAGTTAGAGAAGCCACTAAGGTAAAGACGAACGTCGAGTAAGAAAGAGGAAAAACTAACGAAGAAGGTAGATCGAGTGTAGCTTTGTCCATAGTTGGGTTGAGATAAGTACGAAGAGGTATAGAGGGAGAGATTACGTAGGGTGAACGAGCTGAGTAGAGCAGGCGAGTAGGGTGATGGTGTTGTTGGGTCGTCCACTTGAGCTTAGGGATGTCTGCAGGATGTGGTTCAAAGCTTATTGTATAAAGCTAGCTACTCGAAAGGTTTATATACTACGGAAATGGTCACGTGATCTGAAGGTAGCTTACTAAGTTGTTTACGAAGAATGGTTACTAACAAGGGGACCGAACGAGACGCGTTACTAAGCTACTACGTAAGACCTCTCTGCGAGTCGCCACCTTCCAACAGATGGTGGTGGGGAACGGGAAGTGGAGGATTGCGTTCCGGAGAGAAGTCGATTTAGAACGTCTCGTCCTCCTGTCCGGGTGCTCCTCCCTCAGCGACGAGATCCGCGTCGGGAACTTCGAAGGCCTCCTGTGAAACCGAACGAAGAAAGAAGCAGCGAAGAATGGTCAGCGAGCGTCGAGAAAGGGACGGGCTAAGAAGAGAGAGACAAACCTCTGTCGAGTAGAGGATGTCCTGGATCTTGGTGAGAGTTCCCTTCTCGCTCTCACCGGCGGAAAGATAAGCAAGCACTTCTTTGGACAATGAGTTATATATCCCTCAGCTGAGAATGAGACGCGAGAGAAGGACGAGTCAGCGACGCGTCGTGGCAAGAGAGAGGAGGAAGGGCAACGAACCTTGGCGAAGTAGAAGTCCCTCTCTCTCTCGAGACCATCAACGGAACCCTTCAGGTTGGTGAACGGCTGGCTTCTTTAAACGAAAAGCAAGGGAAGCAGGAAGCAAGGGATCCAAGATCAGCGACGCGTCAAGAGGCTGACAGAAAACCGTCGAACGAACCGTTGGAAGGGTGATGTTCTGGTGTGGGAGCATGTGGTCAACTTTCTGTATTGGTCTCTAGCGGAGATTGATAGACGAATCCTCCTTGGGGGGCGGACGCGAGGCCTGGGTACCAAGTCCCCTCTTGGACTCTTGGATTCCTCCCAAGCTGCCCTCCCCTCCCCTTCCCTCCCAACGACGATGGTCTCCCTCCCTTCCTTCTTCTCCTCCTCGTACGAGCTCCTCCCTTCCTCCTCCTCCGAAGCCGTAGAAGGAATCAAAACTCGAGCGAAACAAGCTCCAAGAGGAGTTCTCTACTTTCTGGGAGCTCAACTCACGCTCGTCCTCCTCGCCAGCTTCCTCTTCTCCTCCGGAGGTCGTCCCCTTCCTCCTCCCCATGGAGGGCCAGGAGGAGATGGTCTAGGGCCTATTCAGTGGGGAGGGTTCGACGAGATGTGCGTAGGAGAGTTTGGGACCTACGTCTGTGAGGAGTACGGGTGAGGAGAACTTTTCCTTCCTTCCGGAGAGAAACGAGCGAGGTGACCGAAAAGAGGCGCTGAGAGCTCAACCGTTGCCTTCCCTTGTATCCTTCTGTATCCAGTCCTCACAACGTCAAGCTCTCGAGATCCTACGAGGGTACGTTTTTTCCTTCTTCATCTTCTCTTTGTCGGAGGAACGTGTCGAGGAACGGACGAAGGCAGTCCCTCCCTCCAATTCCCTCCTCTTCTGGTTTCACCTGCCTCCTTTCTCGAGCTTTCGTCTTCTTCTTAAACTGATCCTGTTCTCCTTCTCAAATTCATGACAGGTACTGGAACTCATTTCCGAGAGGTCTTTCGACGTGTGCAGCAGGAGAACTTGCCGTTACGAGTCGCTGGTGAGCTTCGACCCTTCCTCCTCCCTCCCTTGACCGTCTCACGACAACGGTAGCTCACTCGATTACTTCTCTGCTCATCTTACAGTATTGGGAGGAAGCGTGAGCGGTGGTCACGGAATAGGAGACCTAGGAAGTGGTGAGTCGCAGCTCGCACGTTTTTTGGAGAAAAACGCCAACTGACGGAGACGCGTCGCTGATCGGTTTGGGTTGTTATTCTGTCCTTCTCCTGCAGACAAGATCTGGATTCGAAAAACTTACGAGGCTATGGACGCAGCCTATCCTCATCCGGACAACTCGCTGAGAAATGCTGCTGTCGGAGCTGTGGTGAGCTTTCCCTCTCCAACCAAACAAGCCGACTTCGACTTCGAGAGTTCGAACTCAACTATCTCTCTTCCTTTTTTCAGGGGAGCGACTACTTTGGAGCCTGCTGGGAGAACCGCATCAAGAAGGAGGAGGTCGACATAGTCTTCGTTGAACATGGGTAAGTTCTTCTCGTGCTCGCGATACCTCGAGTTGAGCCAAGGGCCCTTGGTCGAGCTGAAATCGAAGCTGATGATCCTGTCCTTTCTTTTCAGAATCAACGATCTCTTCGGTCACGACGCAGCTCTGTCGATGGAGGATCTTCTTCGGGGACTTCTGGACCTTCCTCAGCGACCTGCTGTGCTCATCGCTCGAACAATTGGATTGGAAGCCGATGTGAGTCGCGTCTCTTCTCCTTCTCTTCCCAACCTCCGTCACGCTCCCACACTCCTGTTGCTCACATTTATGCTTCTTTGCTTGCTGTACAGATGATCGCTGTCGGAGGAGATGAGCACCTGAGCGTTGGAACCTACTACGACGTGCCCGTGATCTCCCTGCGACCCATCCTGCTCCCTCTCCTGATCAAGCAGCCCGAACGAGACGCCGAATACTTTGTCCGAACCAACGGAGGAAACATCGATCACCGACACATCAACGAGAAGGGTCAGTAATCTCTGACCCGTACTAATATTTCTCGTTGAAGCCCTCAAACTGTTTCCGTTCGACTCGACGCGGGCTGACCTTCCCTTTCCTTCCCTTCCTGTCTCGCTCCCTCTTTCCCGTCTCTTTTCCACTTAAGGTCACCATGCTCTCGGAGACTTCATCGGATCCTACGTCCTCGACCAGTTCGAAGTCGCTTCTCATCAACTCAGGGACTTGCGAGCTTCAGGGCACGAGGACTGGAGGCAGCTTTTTGGGAAGCAGAAGGCTGGGAAGCATGATTGGCCTGGACCTGAAGGCCTGGGAGATGTGCCGAAGGTGAGTGATCATCACGTTCCGAGTTTGAGTTTCGCTGTCTCGTCTTTCAGTGAATTCTGACCCGACACGTCTCCCGTTTCCCTTGTTCTTTCCAGCTCCGACTCTTCCAGAAGTACGATCCCGATGCCGTTGTCGTCCCTATGCGGACACAGTGTCTCACTATGGATCAAGGGGAATTCGTCTCGAACCCTCTTCTTCCCGCTCTAAAATCGGACGAGGGCTGGTTCGTTCCAATTTCGCTCTTCCTCTCACTTTCATCATTCTCGTCCTGACTCTTCCTTGCCTTCCACCCCCAGGTATCAACTCGACAAGGGTCACGACAAGACTTACCTCTGGGCCGAGACTCCCGGGTCGAAGTTTGAGGTCGAATTAGACGTCACAAGAGGAAAGGTTCGTCGTCTCGTCCTCTTCTCTCGTTTCTCCCCTTCCCTTTCTCCTTTTTCTTTTTCCAAGCTGAACTTCCCGCTCTTCGTTTTCTCTCTCAGGTCGAGATCTACTACCTGCGAGCAGGAGCAGCAGACTACCGACTCGGCTCGGTTGAATGCTGGATCGACGACGATGCCGATTCGAAACGACGTTTCGACGGCTGGTAGGACGATGGGAACCCACACATCGGACAGTTTGGAGTAGTAGCGGAAAGACTGAGCCCCGGGAAGCACACTCTGGGTTGCGAGTTGATGGAGGATAGCGTGAATCCGCACAGAGGAACAGAGTTCAGGATTATATCGGGTGAGTTTCGACTTCCATTTGCTCTATTCTTCTAGTCTGGTAATGGGAGATCCTTCAACTGACCCTTTGCTTGTTGCTTTGAAGTGGTCGCACTTTGATTCGGGGCTGGACCCAACTTCTCCATCACCTCTCGTTTCGCTTCGCCATGAACCTAGATCGGGACCGTCGAACCCTACTGGTGGGAGCCGTTGAGGAGGCAGGTGCCGAGAATTGCGGGAGCCGAGGAGGCGGTGATTGATTTGGCGAGGGCTGGGGCGGGGAAGGAGAAGGTGGTGGTGAGTTATGTGAGTGGGCAAGGAGGAGGGAGGAGGACGTTGACGGATGAGCATGAGGAGTTGGTGAGGAATTTGAGGGAGGTTTGTGAGAAGAGGGGGTGGGAGTTAAATGTGGTGAGGGCCGAGAGGATGGGGAAGGATGAGCAGTTAGCGATGACCGCGAAGACGACGGTGAGTTTGGGGTTTTCTTCCTTTGTGCTCTCGTCTGGTCTCGTCTCGAATGCCTCTTCGTGTTGAGCTCGAGAACTGATCGTCTCGTCTTTCTTCTCTTTCTTTTTCATCTTTCTCGTCTTTTTGTAGGTTCTCATCGGAGGTACGTCTCCGTCTTTCTCTCTGTGTGCTCCCTCCTTTCCCTCTCTTCGACGCGTCGAACTCACTCCTCCCCTTCCCTCTCCCTCCGTCCTCCTCCACAGTCCACGGAAACGGTCTCACTCATCTCATCTCGCAAGCAGCTACTCCCAGAGCAGCCGTCATCGAGATATTCATCCCAGGTGGTTTCGCTCGGTGAGTTTCCGTCTCTCTTTCTCTCGAAATCGAAACGAAACGGAAAACGAACTAAGCTGACCCTCGTCGTCTTTGCTTTCCTCCAGGGACTACGAATGGATTGGTCGAACCCTTGGACTGAGGCTTTACGCCGTTTGAAACGATACGTGAGTTCCGTTCTCCTCCCTATATCTTTCCCTCCATCGACGAACTGACGCGTCGTTCCTCTTCCCTTCCTCCCTCTCTGCCACCATCCTTCCCTCGCTCGACTGTTCAAACAGGATCCACACCTACTCCTCCATCCCCAAAACTGCCTACAAAGGACATCATCGTACACGGTCCCTTCGTCGCCGAGCTGCTCGAGAAGCACCTCGATGGGTTGGTATAGGGCGAATCGGTTCTCGTTGGGGACCTCAGGGAGGTCGTAGGAGAGTTAGTTGGGGGTTGGGTTGGTTTGAGGGAGGGGTGAGAGGGAGAGAGGGGACAATCTCGGGACTTTCGATCTTCGAACTTTGTGATCTCGTGGTTTTGTTTTCGCTCCTCAGTGATGAGAGCGTTTTCTTGCTTCTCTCAGTTTGCCCATTGGATGTTCTATGCATGTTTGTGCTGTTTGTGCTCTGTTCTTGCTTGGATAGATCGAGATGAAAGCAGCGAGGAGCAGAAACGAAGTGGGCGAGGAGGTGGGTCGTTCAAGGTCGTCGAGAGAGCTGAAAGAGTAAAGATGAGACAAGAAAGGTACGAGGGAGAATTAAAGAGGTATCTAGGTATGGTTGTTGGTGATGAGCTGATCGAGAACGAAGGAAGAGAAGAGGGGGAGTCAGCGACGCGTCTTGAAGTACGAACGAAGAGGAGGCTAAGGAGGCGATTAACATGTTTCTCGAACCGTTTGAGGACGTGATTGACCTCTCAAAAATTCATCCCTTCCTTGTGCTGCACCTCTTGAAGGGTGATCTTGCCGTCGAAGTTGCAGACGATCCTGAAAACGAAGGAGCGAAAGAGAGATGAGTCTCGAGCACGAGGAGGAAGGAAGAGAAAGCGACGGGACTCACTTCTGGAACCCTACAACTGCGGCTTCAGGTTGGCCGTGACAGATGGTGTTAATCCAGGCTCGTTCCTGGGAAGAAGGAAGGAGAAAGAGCAGGTCAGCTCTCGTTCAACTCGACTTGATCTCGATTCGAACTCACCACTCCTCTACCCGGATTCGGAATCAACACGTCCTCCTCCTCTTCCTCATCTAAATCCCTATTCCCAAACAGCCCCTGCCCACCACCCAGCTCAATCTCGCTCTCTCCACCCTCCCCTTCCTCCGCTCTCAGCCCCTCGATCCTCTCCCTCTCCATCCTCCTTGTTGAAGATAGCGACGCGAGGACCCCTGTGTCCCATTTCTCACATAGCTTACTCCATAGTTTCCCACGCCAGCTGTCGTCATTTTTCTCTCTCTTGTGGTATCATATTCCTCATCGTCTAGCGTAGAATGATAACTAACTTGCACAACCCCAACTTCCCAGGACCGGAAGTTTCAACACGTTATCAGCACCACTCGCTCGCTACAGCACGATCATCCCATCCGACATGTCGACCAACGAGCGAAACATCAGGCTCTTCAAGCTCGACCCGCTGGACAGCCGAAACTACGCAACATGGTCAATCAGGATGCAGATCGCTCTCGCGGAAACCAAGTGCAAGTCAAGTCACTCGTCCTCGGTACGGAAGTCTTCCCAGTTCTCGCGCCAGCCGAAACAGGAGCAGCACTCAAGATGAGGCGAGAGGAATGGAACGAACGAAACGAGTTCGCCCTCCACCGGATCCAGATGGCCGTCACGGACCGGGAACTGATGCGTGTCGCAGCGTGCGCGAACGCGAAAGACGCCTGGGACATTCTCAAGACGGCACATCGAGTCGACGGAGCGGCAGGGAAGATGATGGTCCAAAGGAAGCTTAGGGACCTCCGGATGGAGGAGGGCTCGTCAGCTCAGTCGTACATCGAACAGTTCGAGGACATCGTCGCCGAAGCCACTATCCTCGACATGGACATCATCAAGACGCCGGAGCAACTCGCCCTCCAGTTCCTCGCAGGTCTCCCCAAATCCCTGGAGAACTTCTCCGACATCATCTCCCTCAACTCCCAAGAGTCCGGAAAGGAACTCACCCCCAAATCAGTCACCACCGCCCTCCTATCCCACGTCAGAACGAAATCGTCGAAATTGGACAACGTCCCAGACTTAAAAGCGAGAGGGGAGGATTCGGTGACGGGTGCCGGAGTGCACGGCGGCCGAGATGGACGCCGTCCGAGGGGGACGTCGTCCAGCAAGAAGCACCTGAGGTGGGATGAACGGTGCTGTTGACAATCAGAAGCATGGTATCTAGGTCGTACGGGACTCATGTGCAGTTAAAGGCTTAGGAGACTAGGTGGCAGAGGAGGATGGAGACCGAGAAAAGTAAAGACGGAGTGTCAGGGAATCAGGTTTCAGCTCCTTCTTGATTCACTCTTCCTTACTCTTTCCCTTTCTTCCCCCTACTTCCCTTTCACCGCTACTAGTCCTTTGTTCTCAGCTACGCGTTCTGCCTTTGTCCCTTTGTTCATAATGTTGAAACTTCCGGTCCTGGGAAGCTGGAGTTGTGCAAGTTAGTTATCATTCTACGCTAGACGATGAGGAATATGATACCACAAGAGAGAGAAAAATGACGACAGCTGGCGTGGGAAACTATGGAGTAAGCTATGTGAGAAATGGGACACAGGGGTCCTCGCGTCGCTATCTTCAACACTCCCACTCGACGAGATGAGCTCCGTCACCTTGCTCTAAGCTATCTACTCCCATCTCTCTCCTGAACCTCTCCAACTTCTCCCATCCTAATGCCTTCGTAAGGATATCCGCCGTCATCCGATCGGTCGGACAGTGAGAGAGAGAGATGACTTCGTTTCGGAGGAGTTCGCGCCCGTATTTGTATGCGACGTCGATGTGCTTTGTTCTCTCCGAATGGGTCCCATTCTTGGCTGTTTCGATTGCTCCTTGGTTGTCGACTCGGACGGGAATGATAGGGATATTGTAATCCACTTGACGGAGGAGTTTGACGACCCAGAGAAGATTTTGGCATCCTTGAGAGAGAGCGATGTACTCTGACTCGTGCGACGACTTGCTGATTGCCTTCTGCCTCCTACTCGCCCAGACCACGGGACTGCCGAAAAGTTTGATGAGGTATCCTGTCGTTGACCTCCTTGTTTCGTGATCTCCTGCGTAGTCGGCGTCCGTCCACATCTCGAGGATGGGTGCTTTGGGATTCCCTCCGAGGGTGAGTCCGTGACTCTTCGTACCTGCGATGTAGCGAAGAATCCGTTTGACGGCTGCCCAATGGATGGCTCGGGGGTCGCTGCTGAATCTGCTGATGACTCCCACTGAATAGGCGAGGTCCGGACGGGTGCAGACCATGAGGTACATGAGGGATCCGACGGCTTGGAGATAGTTTGTTTGATCGATTCCTCGTAGGTCCTCGTTTGAAAGATCCGAACCGATCATGAGCTGCTTGTGCTCGTCCATTGGCGTTCGAGCGGGCTTGACGTTTCCCATCTCGAATCGTTCGAGGATCTCCTCCGAGTATCGTTGTTGAGTGAGCGAAATGGTCCTCTTTGCTCGGTCCCGTTGGACCTTCATTCCTAACATCATTCCGTCCTCCAGGTTTCCTCGATCGTCGATGGTGAACCTATTCTTGGTCTTGCCCATGACCTCCTCGACGTCTTCCTTCGATCCTGCGACGATGAAATCGTCGACGTATTGGATCAACATCCTGCGACGACCGTCCTTCCATCCGACGTAAAGGCAGTGATCGGCTTCGATGGCGTGAAAATCGAGGGAGGAGAAGAAGTCCGAGGAGTGGTTGTAAAAGGCGAGGGGGGATTGTTTGAGTCCGTAGATGGCCTTAAGGAGGTGAGCGACCAGCTTCTGTCCTTCCTTTCCGGTCCTCTCGTAACCCGTTGGCTGATCCATGTACACTGTCTCGACTAGATTGGCCGTGAGGAAAGCCGTCTTGAAATCTCCTTGTCGGAGTTCGAGATCCTCTTGTGCGGCGATGGTGAAGAAAATCCGAAAGGAGTTCATCCTGGAGACCGGCGCGTACGTTTCCGTGTAGTCGATGCCGTCCCGTTGCGAGTATCCCTTCGCGACCCATCTGGCCTTGAACTTGGCAATCTTCCCGTTTGGGTCCTTCTTCAAGAGGTAGACCCATCGACCTCCCACTGTCCTTCGTGACGAGGGCAACTCTGTGAGTTCCCAGACTCCGTTGGAATCGAACGACTCCATCTCTTCGTCCATGGCCGACTTCCAGTATTCGGCGTGGGGAGATGTGAGCGCTTCTTTGGTGGTTTTGGGAGTGGTCGGGTTAGGAAGAGTGGATAGGTCTTGTTTGGCGTTTGGCGTTGCGAGTGAGACGAAGCTCGCGAACTCCGCTGGTTCGGTTGACGTTTGTTTTCGTTTCCCGCGTCCGTACCTCCCACTGACGTCGGCATCCGGCTGATCGTCGACAACTGGTTCGTAGGACCAGGATGGCTTTATGCGCGAAGGCTGACGTGCTTTTGCGATATGTGCTGGGTCGTCGTTGGCGATGGGGATGTTGGCCTCTGATACGTCGTTCTTGTTGGAAGGTGGCGACTCGCAGAGAGGGCTTACGTAGTAGCTTAGTAACGTGTCTCGTTCAGTCCCCTTGTTAGTAACCATTCTTTGTAAACAGCTTTGTAAGCTACCTTCAGATCACGTGACCATTTCCATAGTATATAAACCTTTCGAGTAGCTAGCTTTATACAACAAGCTTTGAACCACATCCTGCAGACATCCCTAAGCTCAAGTGGACGACCCAACAACAGTTCTCGCCGACGTCCGATCCCTTCTCGTCCTGATCTGGGACTCCTCCATCTGCCGGTGGGACTAGATCCAGCTCCGCCTTCTTTGACTTCGACGATCCTTCGTCGAACTTGACGTCTCGGGAGAAGATGATTTTCCCATCCTCCTCCTTCCTGAGACGGTACGCGTTCTTCCCGTTCGGTTCTCCGTATCCAACGAGGATTGCCTTGAGCGTCTTTGACTGATGCTTCTTGTGGTGAGGATCGTGGACGTAGGCGATCGACCCAAAGGCTCGGAGGAAATGGAGGGACGGTTTTGAGCCCTGATAGGCTTCGTACGGCGTTCGTCCTCTTGTTGCGACTGACGGGAGTCTGTTGATCAGGAAAGTTGCCGTTGCCATTGCCTCCGCCCAGTATCTTCCTCTATCTTGGAGATTATCGGTGTCGTGAAGCAGGCAGGTAATCTTCTCCTCGATGGTTCGATTTCCGCGTTCGGCTTTGCCGTTTTGCTGAGGAGTGTAGGGGATCGATGTTTCGTGCTTGATCCCTTCGGTCTTGAGGTACGCCTTGAATGCGTCCGAAAGATATTCTCCGCCATTATCCGAACGGAGGATCCTGACCGTCCTTCCCTTTTCCTTTTCGACCCTGGCCTTCCATTCGACGAATGTCCGATACGTGTCCGACTTCTTTTCGAGTGCGAAAGTCCAGTGGTAGTTCGTCGCGTCGTCCCAGATTGTCATCATGTACCACTTCCCAGAAAACGACTCGGTGGGCATGGGTCCTTGGAGATCCGAGTGGACGCGTTCGAGGGGAGTGGTGGATCGATGGGTGCTAGTGTGGAAGGGAGATCGATGTTGCTTCCCTTGGATACACGGTACGCAGGTCCGTTTCTCGAACGCGACGAGGTCCTGTTCCTTGAGTGATGGGAGTATCCCGTCCGTGACGAGTCTCCTCATGGCCGTGACTGACGCGTGTCCTAGTCTTCGATGTAGCGTCTCGACCGTGTCGACTCCCTCTGCTGAGAGGCCGGCTCCTTCTGTCGACTGACTCGCTTGGATGTCGTCGATCTTGAGCTTGTAGAGGTTCTTTCGAAAGATTACCCCTTCGATCAACGTCGTTCCGTCCTTCCTGAACGTGCAGCCGGTGGCTGTAAAGTTGACGTTGACTCCTCGATGGGTGAGTTGTCCGATCGAGATGAGGTTGGCGAAGTTGGGGATGTAGTAGACATCGGAGATTTGGAATGTTCGAGTGACTCCGTTGACGGTAGTTGTGACGATGAGGTTTCCGATCCCTTCCGTGCCGACGACTTTGTTGTCCGCGACCTTGACGGTGGTTGAGTACGGCTTGAAGTCGTGCAGGGCTGATCTGTCGTTGCAGATGTGGTTGCTGCACCCGCTGTCCGCGATCCATGCGCCATCGTCGACGGAGAAAGCCTCCTCCTCGACGTTTGCTGTCGCGACCGTCGCGAGTCCCCAATCTCTTCCACTCCGCCCAGCCTTGTTGGCTTCCTCCTTCCTTTTACTTCCGCCACCCCTCTGGCTCCCTTGACCCTTCCTCCCTCCCAGACCCTTCGGTTTTCCGACTAGGTCGTAGCACTCCGACTTGAAGTGCCCCTTCTTCCCGCAGTGGTGGCATGCTGCCTTCGATTTGTCGACGTTCATTGCGGTGTCCTCTTCTGGGACGTTGTCCAATTTCGACGATTTCGTTCTGACGTGGGATAGGAGGGCGGTAGTGACTGACTTGGGGGTGAGTTCCTTTCCGGACTCTTGGGAGTTGAGGGAGATGATGTCGGAGAAGTTCTCCAGGGATCTGGGGAGACCTGCGAGGAACTGGAGGGCGAGTTGCTCCGGCGTCTTGATGATGTCCATGTCGAGGATAGTGGCTTCGGCGACGATGTCCTCGAACTGTTCGATGTACGACTGAGCTGACGAGCCCTCCTCCATCCGGAGGTCCCTAAGCTTCCTTTGGACCATCATCTTCCCTGCCGCT
The DNA here is from genome assembly GCA_024345305.1 of Mrakia gelida. NCBI lineage: Eukaryota > Fungi > Basidiomycota > Tremellomycetes > Cystofilobasidiales > Mrakiaceae > Mrakia > Mrakia gelida. The sequence goes on from BRON01000021.1 coordinate 161,338, forward strand.
CCGTCGACTCGATGTGCCGTCTTGAGAATGTCCCAGGCGTCTTTCGCGTTCGCGCACGCTGCGACACGCATCAGTTCCCGGTCCGTGACGGCCATCTGGATCCGGTGGAGGGCGAACTCGTTTCGTTCGTTCCATTCCTCTCGCCTCATCTTGAGTGCTGCTCCTGTTTCGGCTGGCGCGAGAACTGGGAAGACTTCCGTACCGAGGACGAGTGACTTGACTTGCACTTGGTTTCCGCGAGAGCGATCTGCATCCTGATTGACCATGTTGCGTAGTTTCGGCTGTCCCGCGGGTCGAGCTTGAAGAGCCTGATGTTTCGCTCGTTGGTCGACATGTCGGATGGGATGATCGTGCTGTAGCGAGCGAGTGGTGCTGATAACGTGTTGAAACTTCCGGTCCTGGGAAGTTAGGTTGTGCAAGTTATTGTATCAACTTAAGCTATGAAGACGAAAGTTCTTGAGGTCGAAAGAAAGAGCGACGTGTAACTACGTGGAAGTGGAACGTGGAGGCGATGAAGAGTATTAAGCAAATATGAACAGTAATCTCGACGCATTAATCAACATATTCAACAGACATGAGATCGAGAAGCGTCGATTTTCCTTGAAGGAGCAAAGAAATATGAGCTCAACAACGCACTCTCGTTGCTGCATTAGAGTTGAACAGAGTACTCACCAGCTCCAGACGGACCCATGATCGCTGTGAAGCGAAGAGGAAAGCGGAAGGACCTCAGTCTGGAGTTTGGGCTGTCTGTCTTTCCGAAACCTTCGCTCAGTGAACTCACCGAGAAGCTCCCCAGCCTTGACTGTGACGGAAACGTCATTGATAAGCTTCTTCTCTCCTGTATTGGTCTTGATGGTGTACGAGAGGTGAGCGAACGAGACCGATGATCCAGTGGATGTGGAGGAGGAAGGGTTGTTGGTTTTGAGTTTAACGCCTTGGAAGGAGCCAGCTTGTCGCAGAGGAATTTCATGAAAAGTAGTAGACATGCTTGTGGGGTGGATGGTATTGGTGTGCAAAGTGGATGTTGTTGAGTTGAGGTAGAAGGACTGGAGGAGAGAAAAAGGGGTTGGAGGGAACAGGAAAGAGAGAGGTGAGCTAGAGTCCAGATCTAGAGTTCCTTCCCTTCCCCCAGAACGCCAGCGAGTTTCGAGGATGGTATGGAACTCACTTTGGATGATCAGGATAAGGTGTTTTGTGCTCTGGTGTTGTAGTTGGGGGTCTTGCTTTGACGCTCTTCGTAAAGTTCATTTAAGGAAAAGGAGGAGGAGGGCGAATGAAGCATAAGCCGAAGTCTTTCCGGATCTTCGAACTGTGCTGGTCGAAAAACACGGGCACGGACACGGACATGGACACGTAAAATATTGCGAAGCAGCGCATCAATTCATTCAGAACAAACGCCGGTCCAAGCTTCTATCTTCAGGAGAGGCGAAGGTAGGCCAGGGCGAGACTAGGAGAGTTCAAGGCTTGTTGGGCTGAGGCATTGACAATAGCAAGCAAGATAATTGAGAAGTTGAAAAAGATTCGAAAGGGTCGCAGCGGGGAAGGGTGAGGCAGAGCTAAGGAAAACGACGTCCTCATGGTTCAAAAGCAAAGGAGAAAAGACGACGTTGAACGATGGCCACTTTTCTCCTCCCTTTCTCCCCTGGGTCGGATTCAGGAGAAAAGAAAAGAAAACAACTCCTTCTGTTACCAGGATGATTCTCCGCGTGCACTGTTGACATTATTTAGCTCTACAATCTAGACCCCGCCGGAGTGCACCTTCGGACGTTTGATATGCTGTCGAGGGAAAAAGAGCGACGATCAGCCTCGTCGCTCCTTGCCGTTTGTCAGTCCCTTCGCTGTGATGCTTATACAGTCAGGCTCGGAGCTCTGTCTTGCCTTCTCGAGTAGACATTGACACGCTCTCCATCTACTCGCGAGAGAAGAGCAATACAGTAACTTTGCACCAAAGGTAAGACGCGACTGCTGCTCCTTTCCATCTCGTACTTATTATATGAACCAGCTTTATCGTTGCGGTTCTACCACGTACCCATTCACACACCGACGGGGTTCCTACCTAGATATCAGTCACTTTTGTGCTCACCACTGCGGCAAATGGCCTCCCTCCCAACTAAACAGGACTGAGCTCCCGCCACCCTCGTCCATCAGCTTCTTCTCTAGCTCTGGTTCACCACCACCTCTTCTTGAAACAGGAGGTGTACGTAAAATCGTTGGAGAGGTTGTGTCCTCCAAGTAGCGGGTGATGCTGGCAACGAGAAAGCAGGAGGAGTGGGCTGGTCCAATGGACGTGAGCAGGCTGTCGAGAGCTATCTGTTGACGGCATCCGATGGGGAGATGTTCCGCAACTCGGCCTATGGCGTTTCTGCAGTAGTTTGGAAGAGAGTTCGGAGGAAGTTTAACAACTTTACAGGAAAGAGGCGCGAGGAGATGAACAGGCGGACACTCACCTGAACACCTGGAAATCCGAAGCGAGCACGGACTGGTTCGGTGCATCTTCGCTCTGGTCAGGCACGCACATGTGCTTTATGAGAGTCTTGGCTCCGAGATACTGTGCGAAAGCGAAACAAAAGCTCGATCAGCAGAGGATGAAGACTCAAAGCGACAGATCCGCTCATGTCACTCACCCTGAAAGCGAGAGTAACCAAGGAGAGTTTGTGAATCGAATGAAGAGACAGTCAGCATCGGCCTTACTATCGTCGGAGAGATAATGGAACTCACCACGCGTAACACTGCAGAGTTGGAGGCGGAACGAGGAAGCGCGTTGATCAGCATTTTCCGAGGAGAATTGACAGCAAGGGTAGTTTGTACCGACCATGAAGGGATGCAGCAGGTGGAATGAAAAGTTCGTAGACGCCAGCAGGTAAACTTGAGAGAGAAGAGCTCGAGCGGCGTCGAGCGTTCGAGGGCCAGAAGGATCCGACACGTCCAGCGCTGTAAGATGACACGACGAGGTCAGTTCCAGTGCGAAGACGATGACTGGCTCCCTGGAACGAACTGACTGCTGTAGTATCGATCATGAAGGGTGATCACAGAGACAGGACCCAAGCAGTGGGCCATGAGAAGGTCTCGATCCAGTTGTCCGTTGACAGAGAAGCAGAGCGGATTGCTGAGATTGGAAGGGAAGGAAGCTCTATGAGAACCAAGGGGGGTCAGAATGATGGGGTTTGCTTGAACGCTTTTGGCAGGAAGAAGAAGCGAACGAACGAGAATGTAGCGATCAGCCCATCGAGCTGTCGGAAACGAAGTGTTTCCCTCGGACTCTCGAGCCCCTTCTTGTCGGCTCGCCTGATGAAGTCGGCAACCTTCCGAAGAAGAATGGTACTACAAAGAAGCAAATGATGTAAGCTTCGAAGTACTCCATGACGCTGAAGACGACGAAAGTCACCCTTTTATCTGCATCGTAAAGGAGGTAGCATGCTCGACGGGTGTGGATCCGAAGAGGTCTTCCTCCTCGTCGTCCGCAAATTGTGTGGCGTAGGAAGTAGAGGGGTACGGAGAAGAGAAGGGTGGGATGACTTGAAGGGTGGGAAGTTCTAGGAACTGCGAGCAGAGGAGGATGAAGGTCAGCTCAGGCAACGTCGCGTTGTAAAACTGTCTCCAGTTGCTCACAATGTCGCGATCGTCCAGAGCACCCATCCAGCCACAGCTAGTAAGATGATATGTATCGGATGCAAAGCTGCCATCCAAGACAAAAACAGCCATGGTAGGAGGCTGGTGTAGAAAGTGGAAAACGAGCTTTGAGGAATGCTCACCAAATCCAAAAGAGATTACGTCTCTCCGTCCTCTCGATCTCGTCCGCGGCAGGTTCGAGGATGCTATCTCTTGGGACCACACGCGTAGTAAGCCTTTGGAATTGTCGGCCATTTAAGCCGAGAGGAACGATAAGTCTGAAGAAAACAAAAGAGCGCATCGTCTGGCAAAGCTTGATCATAGGTCAACTGTCCACGAAATGAGTGACCACTCACCTGCTCATCATCGCTAGGTGAACCCATCCTTGTGTCCATCTGCTATGCTGATGAGAGAACATGAGAAGAAGAAGGGAAGCCTGCACTATGGGGATCCAGGCGTCGGCGTCGTGTTTGCTCTGCGAAAGAACCATGACAAGGCGTAGGTGATGAAGTGATGAGTCTCAGAGATTTCCACATTTGAAACAAACCTTTTCAATGTATAAAGACCCCCAGAAATGGTGAATCTCTCCCTGGAAGATTGACGGAAGAGGAAAGTCAGCGATGGACGAGGACGTGACAACTCGAAAAAGCGTCGAACCCACAAAGTCGCCGTCAACGTAAGGGGTCGTGACCGCGGGTTTGGGTCCAATACCATTCCATCGAGGGTATTGCTCGGGCTCGACGTTGTTGGTTTTGACTGGGGACTTGAGGGAAGGTAACTCGTCCGGACGGAGGAGAACCAAATCACTGAGATATCGAGCTGTACACGCGCAGACTGCGTGGAGTAGGGCTTTAAAAAAGATGCAGAAGAGACAAAGTCATTAATCCTCTCCAGGTAGAAGGAAAGAGGGGAGAAACTGACCTGGGTGAGGGAAGTTCCGGTGAAGAGGAGGCAAAGAGAGACGAGCCATGAATCGAGCTCTGTTGAAGAGCTGACTTGCGAGAGGGACCATCGAGAAGAAAGTCTCAGCGATCGACTCGAGTTTCCCCGGACTGGGCAGATGAGGCGGCCAGCTGATATGTTTTGAAGAGGAGGTTCGCGACCCATTAAGGAGAACGGAGGTCAGCTTCGAATAAGATTCAGATCTCCTCTTCCGCCGTACTTCACTGATAGATGATTCGGAGCTCACCTGGGCCATATGAGCTGCAAAAGGTAGTCTTTGTCAGACCCAAAGCTCTCTGTACTTTCGGCCACCGATCCTGATATTTGGGATGGTCGAGTCAAAGGCGGGCTGTGGAAGTGTTGGTTGCCCGGGTGGAATGGGAGGGAGGAGGAGGTTGCTAGAGACGGCCAGGAGGGAGGTGGGGGGGTCTTAAGTTGGTAAGCGCAGGGGAGCGGTTGTTGCAATCCAAATTCGGGTCCGGCCGGGTGTTGAGAAGTTGTAGAAGAGCGAGGAGGAAAGGGGGCCAGGATGCTGTTGAGAGGTGAAGGCTCGTCCGGTCTGGAACTTGTCCACTCTTCTCCAGTCACAGGTTCGCCACTCCGACTTCCACCAAACCCATTGCCCTTCCTTCCATCCTCAACCGTCTTCTCAAGTATTTGTTCCAGCTCCTGGATCCTGCTTTCAAGCTGGCGAGCCGAGGAAGGGGCAGCCCGCAAGACGGTCTTGAGGTCCTCGAAGACGCAATCAGGATATGGTGGACGATCTCGACCAGGCTTGACGTGTTCTAAAAAAAAAAAAAAAAAAAAAAAGGGAGACATCGAAACTTAGTGCTCGGTGTGAAGGTGTGCAGGAGGAACCCACAGTGGGGGGGGGGGGGGGGGGTGGGGCGAGGGAGAAAGAGCAAGAGGAACGAACGGCAGCGGTAAGTGTGAGTGCGAACGCAGGCCGAGCAAACTGGACGCACGGCGTCGCACTATTAGAATCAAAAGGATCAACAGAGGATGCAGACAGAAATCGAAAAGGTCAGCTCCGACGCAACGAAGAGAGATATAGGGGTAGAGCTAGTCAAGCTTCAGACGGGCCTTGAGCTTCCTCTTTCGGCAGGCAACGCAGGCTCGCCCTCTCTTGAGCACGGCTTGTTCCGCGAGATCTGTACGCTCCATTGTCGTCTGAAGGAGGAGAGGGACGGCGATGAAAACCAGGCAAGAACAGCTCGGTCAGTGAGTGATCGGCCGCAGCCATGACTTCAGGATGAAGGAGAGTCTTTTCTGAGCTGATTGAGAAGGATGGTCGATGCTAGGATGGAAACATACGTAAGTGAAGGGATGTTGAAGGAATTCGGATGATGGGTGTTGGAAGGGAGCTGCAGGTTCATTGATGAAAGTTTGACAAAAGAGTCGCCGAACTTCATTTCCCGGAGAAAAAGACTCATGACCTCCTTATATTCTCTTCCCCCCAGAGCAGCTGGCATAGCTCAGATCAGTCTCATTCCGAAGACTCGTTCTGAGGACGAAGAGTCGACAAGATGAGGAGAAGAGCACGAACCAGGGGATTGTAGAGCAGGCCGAGATGCGTCGCAGTTAACTCTTGGAGCCTGCTTAACCTAAATGGAGATGAACGGCAAATCGGTGGCTGAAATACTAGAATCTAAAAGGACGTGCATTGAGAAAACCTGGCCGTGGCATTGAGTCCAGCTCCGACTCCCTTTCGCCTCCCCAGGGAGGTTTACCGTATGAACAGACCTCGGTGCAGAAGCGGGCCACGAAAAGTTGTTGTTTTGAACCCTCGAGATATCCAGCAGATTTGATGTAGAGGTCTCGTTATTTGGCTGAGCGCTAGCTGGTCGATGAGAGCTTGAGACCCCGTTATCAGAAGGTCTGAAAATTTGTTTCTCTATCCGCACGAACACTCCTCTCAGACGCGTTGTTTCGGGGCGGTCCGCTGATGACGTCGATTTTGCCTCAGCTCGTTGCGCCGCCTAAGGAATCGATTGCGCCTACCCGGAAGGAGCCGCGTCCTCGTCCTTTCCCCCGACTTTTCCCTCCCTCCCCGCCACCTCCTCCTTCTCCCCATCCTCAAGATTATACAATCGCCCCGTCTCACTGTCTTCCATCTTCAACGCAAACCTATGAAGATGAAAGGTCTTTAGGTCGAAAAGAAAGGGCGACGTGTAACTACGCGGAAGCGAAACGTGGAGGCGATGAAGAGTATTAAGCAAATATGAACAGTAATCTCGTGTGAGGATTGAGCGAGGAGCGGGGATGGCGAGGGAACGAGAGCGACGCGACGAAGAGAAGTCAGGTGCTTATCGAGGAACGAGGACGAGGTATGATCCAAAGGTGATTCAAGATAGAGGTTAGAAAGTATAAAGCGAGGCGAACATGTTTAAGGGAGGCGAAGCGATCAAAGGAAAGAGAGAGCAAAAGACTTTGAAGGCTGAAACGATAACAGGGGAAGAGTTAGCCCTAAATGAACAAAGGGACAGAGGCAGAACACGTAGCTGAGAACAAAGGACTAGTAGCGGTGAAAGGGAAGTAGGGGGAAGAAAGGGAAAGAGTAAGAAAGAGTGAAACAAGAAGGAGCTGAAACCTGATTCCCTGACAATTACTGAAAAGGAAAGAGAGAAAACGGACGCGTCGACGACCTCGGAATCCCCTTTTTTTTATGCAGGGGTCAGTGGGGGCAGGAGATCGAACCTTCAAAAGGAAGCAAACCGAAAGCCGATTGTATTCATCTACTGACGACGCGAGCGACCTTGCTTGCTCCGATGAGATCACAGCAGTCGATTGCAGCTCCACCGGACAGCCCCACGCCAGCTAATTGTAATACAAAGGAAGAACTGGTGTTCTGTCAAGTAAAAATACGGGAAGGCAAGGTCGGACTCGCTTGAGACGCGACCGCCAAAAGTCCTTTCCCGAAGCTTGCTCTCCAAACTTGTATCGAAATCTGCGATCAACCGTCGACCGCCGAGCGGAAAGAGAAGTCACGACATGCCTCAGAAAGAGCGAAACACTAGATATCAGGGTAGACTACAAGATCAAAAGGTTACCACTTCTTGACGTATTTGAGAGCGAAGAAGAGCGCGATTCGGTAGATGACGATGATGGAGATAAGGATTCCCACTGCGAGAAGAGGAGGAGAAGGTTTGAGATCGGCGAGAAGAGGGAAGGAAAAGGGGGGGGGGGGGGGCGGGGAGAGAAAACGCACCCCAGTTTGCGTACGAGACGTCCGCGATCTCCAGATAAAGCAGCACGTCCCTTCCGGAGAGGAGGTTTCCACCGAGGGTCGAAGGGTAAGGGCAAGCAGCGTCCGAGCAGTCGAAGGTAAGTCCGTCGAGATCAGCTGTCGAAGGAGAGGAGAAGAGCAGACGTTCGAGGTCGGTTGAGGCTCGGAAAAAGAAGGACTGCAAGAAGGAGGAGGGAACTCACAGTTGGCGAGAAGCTCGAACGAATACTTCTGATAGTTCATGAAGTGGAAAGAGTAGTACCAGAATCGGGGAAGGTTTCGAGCTTTGAGGCTGAGGAAGGGGGGACAGAAGCGTCGAAGTTAGCTTTGATGCTCTCCGACGCGTTTCGAAGGCTCCTGGACTCACAAGTATCCTCCGACGCTCATCCAGAACCCGTTAATGAAAGCAGCGATAGCGAGAGCGGCGATGAAGACAGGCAAGAGGGAAGCGACGAGGATGACTTGGGACTCGGCGGCGAAGATCGATAGGAAGCTGAAGGTGAACAAGTCGGAAAGGATCAGCACGATCTCGGAAAGGTTTGACGAAGCAGTCTCGACATGGGTCGAGAGCATTTGTGGAGGGAGGAGAGGAGAACCGACGATGGAACTCACAGGATGCCTAAGAATCGGAAGGCTGCTCGTCCTCCTGGGTGAAGTCCGACGGCCCAGTACATAATGAGGACGAAGAATAGGGAGCAAACGAAGAGGAACGGGATGGTGACGACGGTGTTTGATAGGAGGAACGGGAGCGTGGAGTAGAGACCGTTCGCTCTCTCCTTTTTGAAGACGGCACGTTCCTCGAGGACTGAGGAAAGAAAGAAGGAGGGAGAAGGAGTTCAGCGAACGAATCGACGAGGGAACGGAGAAAAGTGGAGATAGTGCTCACATCCTGGGATACCAGCGACGGACACTGTGGAGGGGGACGAAGGTCAGTCTCGGTTTGGAAGAGGAACAGAGGGAAGGAGAGCAAGGCGTGGGGTTGGGAAGAAGGACAGGACGAGAAAGACAGAGGCTACTACTCACTGAAAGCCAAGAAAGCAATGGCGTAGAAGTGAACGGAGAGTCGATCTGACGGAAGAAAATAAAGGATCAACATTGAATGCGTCAAAAAGTTGGAGTGGAGGCGAACCAGACCCACCGTTGATTCGACTGGCATCGTAGCCGATGTTGATCCAGATCACGGAAATCATCACAGCCATGCCGACTAAAAAAGTAATGAACCGGTGAAGGAGTAAAAGGTCAGCGACGGTCGAGAAGAAGGGGAAAGAAGCGACGTCCCGCTCAAGCTCGAAGGAACTCTGTAGCAAGACCTTCTTCGCCCTCCTCTTCTGTTGTTTCAGATCAACAACCAAACTCACCATACATTCCCGCTCGGATTCCGTAAGAGAGGAGGTTCCTGGAAGCAAAATCGCAAGGCAAGGAAATCAAACGTCAGTCGAGGAAAGGAAACGACGCGTCTTCGTCAAAGGAAGACCCGAAAAGCTCACCTCGCGTAGTTCTTGGCAGCCCTTTCAGACAGCACGTAGGTGTTACCCCACAAGCTCTCGAGCTTTCCTCCCTTTCCCTCCTGGTTCTCGTGCTCGAGCATGACGGCGTGGACGTTCTTGTCTGGGAGAACGCTCGACTCGGTAGACTCGGCGAAGGGAAGGGTAGAGAGGTAGAACGACCGAAGAGCCTCAGCGGTTGTGCGAATGTCGGCCTTATCGTTGGAGGAGGAAGAGGACTCGGCTACGGCGTTGGCAGGGGAGGAGGCGAAGTCGGTGTTGAGCAGGTCCATTACGGAATCGGTCCTGCGAGGGACGAGGGGAGGAGAGACCAAATCATCAGCAGAAGGTTCGGGAGTCGAAGTGAAGATAGAAGGAAATGGAATGACGGGTTGACCTGAGCAATGGCGAGACGAAGAGAGAAACGAGTCGGAGTCGAGTCAGTCGAGTCGTCGAGAGAGAACGAAGCGAAGAACAGAGGTCGACTCACAAACTTGCCGACGGGTTTCCCAAATCCAGCCAGGAAGCCATCTAGGTTGTCCATGGGACCGTTGTAGCAGATTTGGCCTCCAGTGAGAAGGAGAAGGTCGGTAAATTGTTTACAGGTCTCCAGCGAAGGTTGGTGAATCGACGCGACGATGATGATCCCTTCCTCCCTCGCGACTCGTCGAACGGCGAACATGACCTCCCGAGCAGATGTGGAGTCGAGCTAAGAAAGTCAAAGAAGGAGGTCAGTGATTCGAACACGAGGGAGAGGTGAGCCGAGAGAAGGACGAACGCCTGAGGTTGGCTCGTCGAGGAAGAGAACTCGACTGGGCAGCGGAAAAGGAAGCAGCGAGGTCAGTGCGGTTGGGCTCGAACACAAGGATGGAGAGAGAGGATGTGTTAGTGACTCACGGGAAAGCAACGAGCGAGCATGCGACAGAGACTCTTCGTTTCTGACCTCCTGAAATTCCTCTCTGAATGGGGGTTCCGATTCGAGTCTCAGCACAACTCGCCAGACCGAGGAGATCAATGATCCTGTTGACTCGTTGGGCGACAAAGTCCTTGGAAGCTTTGGGAAGGGAGAGTCGAAGGGAGTAGGAGATGGTCTCTCGAACCGATAGAACTCCGAGCAACGCGTCTTCCTGTTCGACGAACGATCTGCGAAAGCGAGAGAACTCGAATCAACTCTGAGCTCCATACCAGACAGTACAGCATCGAGCTAGAGACTCACGAGATCTTGAGCATGTCCTTGGGACTGAGAGGGCTTCCGTTCAGGCTCATGGATCCACCGGAGGCGAAGGTCTTCCTCGTCGACATCAGATCGAGGAGAGTCGATTTACCTGAGAAGGAGAACGTTCGAATGAGCTTTGGACGTTTCTGTTGCTTCGGAGAGGACGAAGAAGAAGGACTCACCAGCTCCAGAAGGGCCCATGATGGCTGGAAAAAAGGAAGAGAGAAAGAAGAGATCAAGATTAGCTTCGGCTCGAGAGCGAACTTTGTCGCTGCTGAAACTGAACCTACCGAGCAGCTCTCCAGCCTTGACCTTGGCTGAAACGTCGTTGATGAGCTTCTTCTCTCCCGTCTTAGTCTTGATGGTGTAGGAGATGTGGGAGAAGGAGATGGAGGATCCGGTGAAGCTGGAAGATGGAGGGTGGGTGTTGTCAAGGTGAGCGGTTTGGGAAGAAGAGACGGCTTCTCGCAGAGGGATCTCGTGAGAATCAGACTGGGTGGACATTGGCGAGAGAGTGTATGGGTGGATGGGTACGAAGGAGGAAGGCTGTTGGATCGAGGGGTGAAGGTAGTGGGTGGAGGAAGAAGGAAGAAGAAACGAGAGAAGGGGAGGCGGGAGGTGAGCTCGAGGTTCAAAATCAGGTTCCGTCCTTTCTTTCCCTGTCGTTGTCGAACTCACTGTGGGATGGGCAGAGTTGTAAGAGATAAGAGAGAAGGATTTGGTTGTTGTAGTTGGAGCTATCTTCACCTGTCGTCGAAACTTCTTTTGAAGGAAGGAGAGCGAATGAAAGCAGAAGCCGCGACATGTCTCCAAATCTTGGAGGGTTTCCTTGGCTTTGATCCCTCAAACACGGTGAAGACGGGGAGTGGAATTTCATGTTGAGAAGTGCGTCATTGAGACGAGCCGCGTCGAGTCGTTTGTAGCACCTTCTCTCTTCTACATAGTTCTAGTAGTTTCTCCGTAGGTAGCTTAATCATCTTTTGTAATAGTAGATACGTCATAGGTGCTGTGGAGGGTTCTCGTAGATTATATAAGGAGGGCTCGCACTGAGAGGAGGAGGTTCTTCACTTGTACTGAAGACCATCCTCCTCCAGGTGAGTTCTACCGTCTCTCGCTACTATATCTCGTTTATATATCACTTGTACTGAAGATCATCCTACTCCAGATCATCCTCCTCCAGAGCCGACACCTCACAACATCTTTGACGTCTGATGGGTCGTCAAGCTAGATCCAACTTGCTTTCCCAGCTAACATACGTCTGTTTACTGCTTCCTGTCGCGCGAACAGCCAATCCACTAGAGTACTGCTTGCCAAAAAGGAGGCTGACCTCCAAGACCTCGCCGCAGACCTGAAGACACTAGAGCTACAACTCAGGGCCAAGGAGTCAGCCTTACGAGCACAGCAAAGAAGGTGAGCACGGACAGACAGCCCTTGGTCTGAAGATCACTCAAAGAGTCCGATTGACGCGTCCTCCAAATCTTTCAACAGACTTCGTGCCACTCTCTCACCGTCGCCAGAGCTGTGATGAGTTGACCAGAGGGCAACCGCTGCTTCGAAAAGCTCGAGCACGCTGAGGTCAAGGAGTAGGTGACGTGTGACGTCTCAGCTTTTCATCCTGTTTTGCGTTTCGCTTCCTTTCATCTATTCCATTTGTTTCTTTCTCCAGCGACACTTGCCTTTCCCTCTCACTATCTACCACTCACCTTTTCATCCTCTTCGTGCATCGCTTCCTCTCATCCGTTTCATCTGTTCTCTTCCTTTTCGTACACTTTCCTTTTACTCCTACAACACTCTCCTTCATCGCACGACCTCTCCGCGCCGCCTTTCCATTCCGCTTCGATCAGAGAGAGCCGTTCTCGAGCTAGCTCTCGGAGCTTTCCCGAGCCACACAGCCATCTGCGTCTTTACGCTTGGAACGGAATGAGGATGACGTTCCGGAGCCGATCGAGGGGGACATCGGAGGACCCAATTCTCGGAAGTGGTGTTGGAAAAGACGGCCAGCAGCGTCGGAAGGGAGACTGTACAGATGTTCGCGGAGTCCGACGAAAGTCAGATGCTGGTTGGAGGTTTTGCTGGGTGAAACAGAAGAGGATGAGGACGAGTAGTGGAGAGGGAGGAGGACGAGACGAGGACACTTTGACTTCATGAAGCTCCAGAAGCTCGAGGTGCCTACCCTTGATCAGTCCTCCGTCTGCGAATTCAACGCTCATGCTGGCCATCTCAGACCTTCTCAGACCACCTTGACCTTGTCTTTCTTTCCTCCCAGACCTGGTCCACAGATTCCAAAGTCTCAGCCGTCCCCTTCCGCTCCCTTAGCCCCGACCTGTCAGTTCCGTCGACCTCGCATGGCTCCCCATCCTTCCCTTCTCTCGCCAACCACATCCACCCTCCCTTCTCCTTCCCTCCATGGCGTACGCTCTCATCCCTCTAGTCGACATGGATTCCTCGACCATCAATCCTCTCCCGAGACGACGGAAGCCTCAACCCAGCATCACTTCCTCCCTCAAACGATTCCTCCTCAGACTCTCCCTTCTCCTCCTCCTCGGTCATCTCCTTCTACGCCTGGACTCGGGGGATCCCATTTCTCAAGAAGCTGTCCCGACTTCATGACCCTCATTCGACCCACAAGGTTGGATCAACCGAGGTTCTACCAAAACACAGGTCGTCCGGTCGCTCTTTGGAAGGGAGGAGGAGGGATCGATCTATCGCGAGCTTCGACCTCGTAGCCAGCGTCTTCTTCAGAGATCGAGGGTGGAACGATTATCGATATGGTCGACACCAACGACTCGCCGACCTCCAACAGTACTGAATCCACTACCAGCCGGTATCGTCCGGATTCCAGCGACGAGGATCGAGAATGGGAGAGGTTGTTCTCCCAAAAAGTCATATCTCGTTTGAACGTCAACACTTCTAGTCGAAAGACGACTGTGAACCTTACTTTGCCTGGTAGAGTCGTGTGAGAAACTTCCAACCTTCGACTCTCTCCTGACTTCTAGCTAACACAGGACCCCTTTTTCTCTGATATCAGCTCAGCCCTGCGCAAAGGAACTTTCGGCACTTCCCTCCTCGCGACCTTTCACCTTGCTCCCTCTTCCCCGTCCTCCATCTCCCTCCTCCCTCTCAACCGAACCCACGTCCTTCAAACCCTCAACACGACCAACCCTCATCTCTTCTCTCGCTACCACGAAGACACCTATCCTCTCCCCTTCCCTTCCGTCGGAACGAAGCTCAGCGAACAAGACGAAACGACAAGTCCTTGGGAGAGTCGACTCGAAGGGAGTTAGTTCACCGATCAACCTGCTGAGATATATTACTCCGATCATGATGTACCGTGGGAGGGAAGAGTGGAGCCGGAGGAGGATGAGACGTCGAAGAGGATGATGGTTCGGATCACCTGGAAGGCTGGGAAGCGATGGAGAAGCAGACGAAATATATGGTGGTGTTGCGGTCGATGGTGACTCTTGCTCGGGACTTTGTGAGTGAATTCACTCCTATTAGGATAGGTTTAAGTCTTTTGCTGATGTAGGTCTCACCTCTCCGGCAGCCTACCTACTCGCTCGCCAAGTTCAAGAAGAAGCAGAATATGCTGAGGAACAGCGAGGTGAGCTCGAATCGCGTCTCTCTGCCTCTCTTCCTTCTTCATTGCTCGAGTCCTCGCTTCGTACTACCGCTCTGCCAATCCTGTTCATTTGGCCTAGGTACGGTGCTGGAGAGGTCTAACCGACTGGCAAAGCTGTCGTCGCAGCTTCAGGAGGAACGGTCACTTCGAGAATCTCCTCGCAATGGGATCGCTGGAGGACGTTGCCGAGTCGGAGAATCTGGCCCAGGAGGAGATCTTTAGGAGAGAACCGAAGGGTTGGAGGTACTCTCCTTGTATCCTCGCGAACTACGGTACTGTAGGAATGAGGGAGTATCTCGAGTTGCCGAAGAAGTCGACGCGTGAGCCCTCCTGTTCTACTCATCTATCTAGATTTCGCTGTTGAGGATGGGTGCAGGTTGAGCTAACGCGTCGTTCCTCGACTCTTTTTAGCAGCTGAGGATATCCTTCCCGATTTCTCGTTCGACTGGCACCTCAGGTTTGCGACCACTTCTCCGCTGAAACTCAATCTGGTTAGTTCGTTTCTTTCGACGCGATGTTTCATCCTCGTGGTACCTTTCCCTGACCTGATCTCCTCTTTGACTTGGCCAACAGGCTTCATAGTATCTCGACGACGGATACGATTTCCCTCACACCTATATTTCGGACAAAGAATACGATATGGCATCCTTGCAAGACGACGCGGAGTTTCGAAGTCCGTCTCTTTCCTTTCCTGCGTCTTTCCTTTCGAAGACCCCGGCTCATTCCATTTCCATATTGGTACTCCTCTACTCAGACGCTGTCATAGGACATCCCTTTGATCCCACCTCTCGACCCATCCTTCGATTCCTCCTCCAACATCTTTCCAACTTTTTCTTCTATGCGTCTATCCTCCTCTTCTTTCTCGACGCGTCCCTTCTCTACTTTCAAATCTGACCGTTCCCTTCTTTCTCCCCCCCTCCCATAACAGACCATCGTTCTCGCCTACCTCACCTTCCTCTACGTCCCCTCCCTCCCCGATCTCATCTCAGCCGCTCCTCCCTTTAACACCTCCCTCACGCCCGCATATCTCTCCCTCACCCACCAATCGTTCACCTCCACCTCCCTCATCCGCTTCATCAGACCAATTTACCACACCCCTAACTTCTTCGTCTTCCTCGCTCAAGCTGTTCTCAACCATCGCTCAAGAACCTTCGGAGGATGCCTCAAAGTCGTCGCATTCCTCGACTTCGAATTAGAGGTCCTCGCGTCGCTTCCGATCGTGCTGTCATCGAAGTGGGGGAGGTGGGAGTTGATGGATCCTTGGAACTTTACAAATTGCTAGAGGTGGTGATGAGGGGAGTGCTGGTGTAGCAGGCTTGGAAGTTGAGGAGGGTGAAGCAGGCGGAGGAAGAGGAGGAGGAGGGAGAGTGATCTGCAGATGGGTTGGTAATTCTAGTCTTCTTTGAACTTTCTGCAACTCGGCCCTTCATTATCTGTCTGGAGCAGCTGTCAGTCCAACTTCGAAAGGAGGAAGGTCGGGAATCCTGCGCGAAGAGCAACTATATGAGTTCTTTTTGTTGAATATGTTGATTAATGCGTCGAGATTACTGTTCATATTTGCTTAGTACTCCTTTTCCTGCCTTCGACTCGCCTCCTTGCTCGTCTCTCGTATGTTCTGTTGAAGGGAGCGACGCGAGGACGCCGTGTGCTCCATTTCTCACATAGCTTACTCCATAGTTTCACACGGCAGCTGTCGACTTTTTTTAAAAATCGCTTGTAGTATAATAGTTATCATCGTCTAGCGTAGGATGACAACTAACTTGCACAACCCCAACTTCCCAGGACCGGAAATTTCAACAGTCTCGGTCGACCGAGCAGGGACGACCTACCGAGACCCTTCTCGAACCGACGCCTTCGAAGAGCAAGCTGCTGGGGCGTGAGCTAAGGGAGTCCCTCCGCAGCTCCCTATCTGACCCGATCGCTTATCTCCTCTCCTCTTCATCCTCCTTCACAGAGACAACGTCGGATGTGAGCTCAATGAGGCTCCCTTCCCCTCCCTTCGCTGCCTTTCTTTTCCTGACTGTTTTTCCCGCGTTTGGCTCTTCATACGATCTACTCCTTCGAACCGAGTTTCGAACGAAGAGGATCGAGTTTACGAGCATTTGCTGATCGGCCCAGATGTCTTTAAAAAAGGACGAGTCAGCAAGGTCCAGGACTTGGCGAGGCTAAAGAAGTCGATGCTAAACATTACACACTCTTCCGAACCCAGATTTCCTAGTGAGAATGAGAAACGACAGGCTGTCGTTTTCTCTCCTGTTTCACCTCTCCGCTCAGGCCCTCCATCACAAAGAAGCCAGCCAGTTGAACTTGCCCGGTCAGCCTTTGAACTTATCGATGGATCTGACGGAGGAGGAGTGGTTTGGGCATGGTGAGTAGGATCTCGACCGTCCATGGGAGGGGCGGAGTTTCGTCGTCAGGTTCAAGGCCATCCCTCCTGCCCATGGAGTTTTCATGGAGGTGAGCCGTACATTTCTTTTGTCTGCTTGAATGAAGGTTCTGACCTCATCTGTCTTTTCTTCGCTCAAAGTTGCCCGCTGGTTCGTCCTCTCTCTCGCGTCGTTCTTTCGCCCCTCATCGCTTATCCTCCCTTTCCTTTTTTCACTCACAGGTGGAACTTATCACGGTCGGCCCTTTCTTACCCAACGAATACCTCCCTCATCTAATAGCTCGCCCCCTTTCTGTCCTCCTCAGGTCAAGCTTCATCGATCTTGGGGAGGAGTAGATTTCGAACTTCTTTGGAGGCGACTGCCCTCCAGAGACTTGGATAAAGGTGACGGAGAGAAGATCGGGCGCTTTGAAGAGGACGGAGTTGGCGACGAAAGCAACGACGCCGACGGCGCATCCGATGAGAAGCTCGAGGGCGATGACGGGAGCGAGTCCTGATTCGAGAGGAGGGAAGATAGGAGGAGAAGTTCAGCTCGATCTCATGCCGCTTCGAGTGCGAGGCGAAGCAGAAGAGCTGACTAGTCGCGTCGTTCTGTACAGCGCGACCTTCCATCTCCTCGTCCTCAGGCTCAATCACTTCGATCGCCCTCTGTTCACCTCCTGGATACTTAGGTGAATCTTCTCTGCCCCTCGTCAACGAAGGAGCTGTGTCCAATCAAACCTCTTTCTTCTCTTAAAAGTCAGATCAGAACTGACGTTTTTCCTTGCTTTCGTCCGGCCTCCCTTTTTACGAAAGCGAGCTCTCCAGACTCAAGTCCTACCTCACGAGCAGCTTCATCTGCGACGCCCGTAGGGCCCGATTGCTCTCTGAGAAGCAGCTCAACGCTCATCGAGATAAACCTTTTGGATGCGAGGGTTGGATGCGAGGGAGGAGGAGGTCACGTCGGGTTGATTGCTTTGATTGCTGTTTCTCTTTGTGAGCCCGATGTCTCGAGCTTCTCGATGGCGAAGCACTCCACTGATACCTTTCGTCTTCTTCAACTTCGTTTGCCACGTCGACAGTCTCCTTCTCTTCTCGTCCGCGAAGCTCGAGAGCGTTGTTGGCGAGACGACCCGATTTGCCAAACTGGTACGACTTCCGAGCGAAAGCAGAAACGGGGTGTCCCTCTGCTGCTGATTCCATCTTCTATCCTTCTCAATCCATCTCTATCTTCTCTGTAACGCCCCTCGTCTTTAGCATATCAGAGTTCTCGAAACTTTTATCTCGGTAAGTGTCCGAAGCAGAACCAACCCAGCTCGACCCCGTCGTCGTGCTCTTTTCTGACCTTCGTTCCTCTCTTTCTCAGCCTCGCAACTTTCATATCCGAGCTCGAACACCTGTGAGTCTATCGCTGCTTCACGAGCAGACTGGACCGCCTCATCTGACCACATTCGCATTTTTCCTTCTAACTTACAACGTTCTCCTGATACATAAGGCATAACGAAGAGGGAAAGGTAACGACAGCCTGTCGTTTGCCACATCTGTTGAATATGTTGATTAATGCGTCGAGATTACTGTTCATATTTGCTTAATACTCTTCATCGCCTCCACGTTTCACTTCCACGTAGTTACACGTCGCTCTTTCTTTCGACCTCAAGAACTTTCGTCTTCGTAGCTTAAGTTGACAATAACTTGCACAACCTAACTTCCCAGGACCGGAAGTTTCAACAACATCTGTGGCTACCCATTCCGATTCATCTTCGATGATTCAGCCCCAACGATAGTGACCACGAGAGGCAGGACGATCATTTCTGCTTAAGCCTAGAGCCAGTGACTCATGCAGTGAACATGTTCCTCCTACGTTCCAACTAAGAGATGTACTTCTAACGACCGACTCGTACTTTTCGCAAAAGACAGCCTGTCGTTTGCATTCTTCACAGAGGGGCTAGAAGACGGATGATCACTGATCACAGTGGTTGTGCAGGAACTACTGCCGTAAGTGTGTAATTATCGCTAAGCGACCTCCTGTATCAGTAGACGAGACGTAGGCCGTCTGGATACAGTAATGCGGGCGATTCGAGGAGGTATCACAACGTCGATAGCACAGACTGCGCTGGTTAGTCGAGCATGGTTGACTCTGGGGGAATTGGGGAAAGGAGGGGTCGGAAGGAACCAAGCGGGAAGGTGTCCAGCGTGCGCTCAAAATGGTTGCAGGGCAGATGCTTCAAGAAGTGGAGTGAGGAAGGTGAAGGTGATGGCCGTTCGATGGCTCCGATGTTGGTAGTATGGAACGGTGACAAAGAGGAAGGGCTAGGAGTACCGAACACTGTGAAAGGGTGGAGGAAAGAGGATGATGAAAGGATTGGTGAGCGGTTCAGCACGCGCAGCCTCAGCCGCAGTCGCAGCGCGGCCGCTAAGATACGGAAAGAGGAAAAATACTACGTTTCCAATGTGATGGAGGAAAGTGTACGAGAGCGGGAACCGACTCGAACTTCAACTCAAGCACCGGTCCTGTCCCAGTCTCCTTCAACAGCAGATGATAGACGACGTGCAGTCAACAAGAAGACGGGGACGCGCGGTTGAAGGGCGTTGAAACAACTTTGACGATAAGCACAATGTACTATGAAAAGATTTTACACCTCTTTTTGATTTCCTGCACGTATCTGGTCAGACAAGCTCACTCCTCTTCCCTGGTTTCGTCAGCTTAAGGAACGCGGCTCGACTGCTGGGGTCCTCCGTTCTGTTCGTTCCACTCTTCTTCGCTTGACCAATACTGCTGAATAGACAGCTTTTCCTTGTTGTGTCTCCCGGAATGTTTCTAACTCCCAACTCGTTCTAGAACATGGCGTCCTCTTCATCTCAACAAAAATCGTCTCGCGAGAACAGTATCTTGGCCATCGCTTTCATTCCCCTTTCCAACCAGGATACCTTGAACAACCTCGTCCTACCACAGACACCGTTTTTTTTCCTTTTTGCGTTTTCGAGTCGGATACAATCGCAGAACGATGACATGAAATGGGCAGACGGTGCTACCAGTCCTTTCTGAAGCTTCTGACAACAACAAGGAATCAGCACCCATATCTGCCCTAAGTCTCTTCAACTTCTCCCATCCTAATGCCTTCGTAAGGATATCTGGTATACAAACACGAGAACAAAAACGAATCCACTCCCGGTAACCGTTATAGTAGTGAAACCAGTTCCACCAGCTTCACTCAGCACAACTCCAGCGTTGTTATCGTTTTTGGAGGGAGGGAGGACCCCGTCCGTCTCTTCGTTTTGAGACGCCGCGAAGGGAGTAACCGCTCAGACCTGTGACGGGGGCGTGAGAGTACAGAGCAAGGGAGAAGCCTGGGATCCTTCGAGAGGAGTCGCGAAGATCCGGGAGCAGAAGAAGAAGAGAGATGAGCTCCGTGGGGCGTTTGAGAAGACGCGTCGAGAGAGCAGAAGAACGTGTCGCGAAGGTCTTCGCTGTCGCAGACCCTTGAGGACGAGGAGCTGAAGAGTGAGCACGGCATAGATGATCGTAATAGGTCTAGGTACTATGATAGTGTAAGGTATAAGGCGAAGGGAGTGTGAATGGGTAAACAGATCGAGCAAGCGAGAGATAAAGCAAAGCAGCAACGACAAACCAAAGGGAAGGAAGAGGAGTACGACACGGAGCACAAGGCCGAAGCAAGATATCTATTCGTTCTTCGAGAGCTGAGTAGAGAAAAACGGGGAGGAAGCGAGGTCAGCTCGAGCGAGGGAGAGGAGACGAAGATGGAGACAGCGAAGTTGATTGAACTCACGCTCTGCAGCATCGTCAGCTCGAAGTAACCTCCCTTGAGAGAGACAAGCTCCTGGTGGGTCCCAGCCTCGGCAATCTTTCCGTCACGGAATAAGTAGATACTGGGAGAGAAGGGGAACGTCGGTGAGCAACGAGCAGATTGGACGCGACGTGTTTCGAAGTTGGGCTCACCGATCGGCTTTCTGAATGGTACTGAGACGATGAGCAATGGCGATGGTAGTCCTTCCCTTCGCAGCGTTATCGAGAGCCTGCAAGTCGAAAAAAGAGGAGTCAGCGTCGAAACCCGCATCGGCTTCTCGAGTCAACGACGCGACGGTCCTGATGGCTCCAGCAGCTTCGCAGGCCCCTCCCATGACGAGCTGAATAAAGAAAGAGGAACGAAGTTGATCGAGGTCAGCGAGATCTCAGGAGTTTACGAGAGGATCAATATGGGAGACGAACGATTTTGTTGGCGTCTGAGAGCAAAGGGGAAGAGGAGAGACCAAGGAGAACTTGTCAGCTCGACTCCAACTTGAACTGAACCTCGATAGCTCAATGAGACTCGAGCAACTTACCCTTGACGGTAGCGAGATGATGAGCGATGGTGATGGTAGTTCGACTTGACGTGGCAAAGAGGGATGAGAAAGTCAGCGATCGCCCAATCTCGACGTGTCTGTCTCGTTCGTTCCCTCGCCGGTCGAAACTCACCCTTTCGAAGCCTTCTCCAACGCGTCTTGAACGACAGCCTCCGAGACACCGTCCAAAGCAGAGGTTGCTTCATCGAGTAGAAGGATCTTGGGATCGGAGACGATGGCTCGAGCGATAGCGACTCGCTGCAAGGAGGAAAGAAAGAGAGGTGAAAGGAACGAGGTCAGCGTCGCGACGAGACGAAGAACAGAGAGAGCGACGCACTTGTTTCTGTCCTCCAGCTTCGAGAGGAAAGGAGAAAAAATCAAATGGTCAGTCACAGAACGAGCAAGTATCAGAGGGCGAGAGTAAGGCACTCACAAAGAAGCATTCCTCGCTCTCCGACGTCCGTCTCGTATGATGAAACCGTCGGCGTTGGCTTTGATGGCGGCAGCTTCGATGAGAGCAAACTTCTCCTCGGGTGACGCGTGTTCGTAGGGTGTTCCGATCCTAAGAAAGGGACGTCGAGAAGACAGATCAGCGACGAAGTCGAGCGCGTCGAGACAGAACCTCGAAATGAAGACGCATCGACTCACAGACCGTATTCGATGTTCGCTCGGACCGAGCTCTGGAAGAAAACGGGCTCCTGGGAGACGAGACCTGCATGGAAGGGAAGGAGGGAGTCAGCGAGCAGGTTGTTCCCGCGAAAGATCGAGACGAGAACGAACCGATCTGTTGTCGAAGCCATTTGACGTTAAGCGTCTTGATATCCCTCCCATCGAGTTTGACGGTTCCAGAGATGGTATCGTAGAATCGCTCAACCAAGGCGACGACCGTAGACTTTCCTGATCCGGAAGATCCGACGAGAGCAGCGGTGTGACCAGCTTCAAAGTGAACGGTCAATCAATCCCTTCAAGATCGGGACGTTGGAACGAGAAGGGTT
Source organism: Mrakia gelida (assembly GCA_024345305.1). Classification (NCBI taxonomy): domain Eukaryota; kingdom Fungi; phylum Basidiomycota; class Tremellomycetes; order Cystofilobasidiales; family Mrakiaceae; genus Mrakia; species Mrakia gelida. Next base: position 183,135 of record BRON01000021.1, read on the forward strand.
ATGGAAGACCACATCCTGAGAGAAGGAAGAAGGGAGAAGAGAGAAGGGAGATGGCAGATTCAGCTCGAGTCGATGCGTTGGCAGGTGCGAGCGAGCGACTCAACGAGACGAGACTCACCTCGAAATCGATGTTTCCGATGACGGAGTGAGGCTTGAGACCTTCCTCGCTGAGACTGTCGATAGTAGGGACTCGGTCGAGGGATTCGAAGATCTTGGCGGCAGCAGCTTGAGCGTTGGCGATGGCTTAGAGTTCGGGGTTGAGCTGGGAGGGAGGGGAGGAGAAGGAGAGGGTTCGAGGTCAGCGAGTCAGAAGTTGTAGGGAGAGAGACAGACGAAGTTCAAGGGAACGAACCTGAGCCAGGGAGAAGGATCCAATCACTGGCAATGCAATCAAACGAAGCAAGAGGTTCGAGTCAGCCAACGAACAGTTTGAACGAACACGACGCGCCACTCGTCTTTGGGGTGAGGCGACGAGTCTTCCTTCTTTGTTCAACTCACAGATTGAAAAAAAGACGGTAACAACGACTCCAGGGTCGGCTCGTCCTTCGGTGATGAGCACTCCACCTAAAGAAGAAGAGAACGAGAACGAGAAAGGACGAGGGGAAGAAGGTCGAGCGTCAGTTCGAATCTAGATCCTCCCATTCCTTTCCGCCCTCACGTCTTGCCTGGTCATTCACCGAAGGCCAAAGCGAGAGCGTACGCGGCGTCTGGAAGGAAGGAAAGAGGAACGGACGTGGGAGAGGAAAGTAGGTCAGCGAAACGCGTCGTCAAACGGGCGATCTCGTTCAAAAAGCGAGAGACGAGTTTGGCGCTCACAGATGATCCAGAAGAAGACTCCCAGTCCCACACCCATCACCATAGAAAGCTTCAAACCGACTCCGAGAGCTGGTTCAACGTGTCGATCAAAAAGAACGACGAGCTAGCTTCTTTTGAATCGAGAAGGCTGTTGAAGAAGAACGATGGGAAGTCAGCGTCGGTTTAGAGGGAGGAACAGGGACCGGAGCGTAAAGAATTCACCTTGAGCTGTGGAAGGTTGAGAGAAGACAATTAGTCGAGATCAGCTTTGGGTCGGTCGACAAGCTCATGGACGTGAAACATCGAGAACGAACCAGTTCGAATCGACGAGATCACTTCCTCGGCCAAACTCCCACTCTCACCGACGTGGTTCAGAGCAGCCTGCTTGTATCGGGTACTGAAGACGCCCATGAAGCCACCACCTGAGGAGAGGGGAAGGAGCGAGGTCAGCGAGGAACGTGAGCGACGCGAGCTGAGCAAGGACAGGTCTCGACTCACCAGAAACGACGATGCAGGGAAGGAAGAGACGAACCTCGCTGATGTGGACTCGACTCCTTCTTCCCTTGGATGCTGTGACGGATGCAGTGATAGCTCTGCAGCAACACACAAAGGTGACCTCACCTTATCTCTCTGCTTTTGTCAACGATGTCTCTTCCCCTTCTTTCTTCATCTCTTTTCTTTCTTTTCTCTCTTCCTTCCTCCTCCCTCGGTCCGCCCGCACTGACCCTTTCCTTTCTAACTTCTCTCTCTCTCTATCCCTCAGCCAGAAACGATACGTTCAAACGGTCCTCGAACGATTCAACATGGCCGACGCTAAACCAAACAAGGTTCCGATGGACGACTTTAGGCAACTGTCGGTCCAATCGGAGGATTCGGGATCAGAGAAGCTGGACGGAGTACCCTACCTCGAAGCGGTGGGATCGTTGATGTACCTCCAAGTCTGCACTCGACCGGACATCGCCTTCGCCGTCGGAGTTCTCAGCCGATTCAGTTCGAACCCACGACGGGTTCACTGGGGAGCAGTCAAGAAGGTCATGCGATACCTATAAGGATCAGCAGACACGTCGCTTCAACTTGGAGGACACTCGGACGCTCCAATCGCAGAACTATGGACCGACTCCGACTACGCCGGAGACACGGAATCAAGACGATCAACAACAGGATTCGTCGTCAAGGTCTTTGGATCCACAGTCATCTGGGCGAGTCGACGCCAAAATGCAATCAGTCTCTCTTCTCTTGAAGCAGAGTACATCGCTCTCTCCGCAGGATGCCGGAACCTCAGATGGGTCGCCAAGATCCTCGCTGAGCTCGGATACGACACCGAATCGATCCCAGCAAACGTCGACAACCAAGGCGCTATCGAAACAACCAAGAACGGTGCTCACTCGGAGTCGAAAAACTCGAACGGTTCAAGAAATCGCTCAACATCCAGAAGGAACCCTCACGCGTGGATCAGAAGACCAGCGGAGACATGGATGGAAACCCGCAGAGGAGGAAATGAAGGAAGGACTCTCAGCTCGTCGAGTGGGAGTGTTGGAAGGTGGCGACTCGCAGAGAGGTCTTACGTAGTAGCTTAGTAAGTAACGCGTCTCGTTTAGTCCCCTTGTTAGTAACCATTCTTCGTAAACAGCTTTGTAAGCTACCTTCAGATCACGTGACCATTTCCATAGTATATAAACCTTTCGAGTAGCTAGCTTTATACAACAAGCTTTGAACCACATCCTGCAGACATCCCTAAGCTCAAGTGGACGACCCAACAACAAGTCTCGAGCGAGAAGCGGGGATGGCGAGCGAACAAGAGCGACGTGACGAGGAGAAGTCAGGTACTTATCGAGGAACGAGGACGAGGTATAACCCAAAGGTGATTCAAGATAGAAGAAAAAGTAGAAAGTGAGGCGAACGTGTTTTTGAGGGAGGCGAAGCGACCAAAGGGAAGTGAGAACAAAAGACTACGAAGGATAAAACAATGACAGGGCAAGAGTTATGAACAAAGGGACAAAAGCAAAACCGGAACAAAGAAACAGTAGCGGTTGAAGGGAAGTAAGCAGAAGAAAGGGAAAGAGTAACGACCGAACCGATGACTTGAGCTAAGACGGAAAAACGAAAGGGAAAGCACCAAGGTGCTCTGCCGGTCGATTTGGGTGGACGGAGCTGGTGGAGGGAAAGGCGGGTTTCTCCAGGGGTGGGAAGGCGATGGAATTAGGGAGATGAGCTGTTTGAAAGATGAGGAAGGAGGGCGAAGAAGTTAACGACGGCGACCACAAACGAGGATTTCCCTAAACGAAGAAAGAGAGAAGAACATAAAACTAACCTGAAGATGAATCCGTGGGAATAACACAGCTTAAGCCCTTCTACCTGGCAGAGCGCTTCTTCCTGACCATGACCCTAACCCTAAACGAGCGTCTCTCCTGCCAGCCTTCTCTCCAGTGCATTCTGTGCCTGCTGCTCCCGCATCCCAGCCTCCGACCCGTACTCCTGGGCGTATGCCTCCGATTCGTGGTGTAAGGTACCATCATTTACTTGAGGGATTCCCGTTGCCAAAGTCCATCGTCCGTCGCGGTGGGCGAGAAGCTCGAGTGTTGACGGATGCGCTCCCCCTGAATTGTGAATGACCACAGAACAGAGCATACACATCAAAGTCAAGAATATGCTTGAAGAGGTTTAAGCCGGCAGGAGGCAGGGAAGAACTCACATGGTAGAAGAACACAAACGGCATTGGCACACACGCAAGGGCGAGAAATCCGAGGAGCGTGGACCCCCACGACAGAAAAAAAGTTTGGTCAGAAAGGCTGCTCATTCTTGCATTCTGATTTGGCTAACGCGTTTTCGTTTCTCACTCACTTGAGGGACGCCATCTCTTACCCAAGGCAGCCAAGACCGTACATATCTGTCTTGGCGTCGTAGGGCAAACCCTTTTCGACCTCCTGTAGAAACAATGAGACGGACCGCGGGTAAACTTACAGTGTAGTTGCCTAATGAGCGGAAGAGTCATACTACGAACAGGAGCGAGGTAGCCAGGTGTCTAGAGGAAATCCAGACCGTTGTTAACGGGAACGAAGATCAATATTTCAAAAGACAGCAAGGGGTTTCCCAAGGTTTTGACCCAGGTTTTGACCCAGCCAGAGATCACCAAGACACACTCCTACAAGAGAACGGGTCAAGATCTGGTTTCTATCCAGGAGCTTCGCCAGTCCGAAGTCTGCTATTTTCACTACCCCGTCACTGCCGAAAAGTACTATGCTCGTGAGGTAAGGTTAGCGAAGTAAGCCATCCTTGTCCTGGACTTCTCTTCACTCCGGCGTGAAAAAGCCTGATTGTACCATTATCAGGCTTGATGTCCCGATGAGGGATCGCGCCTCTTGTCGAAATCGGAGTGTGGCAGTAGTGTAGAGCGAGGGTGAGATTTATGACTATATTCTGGATCGCTCCTTCGTCAACGTAAACACTAATTCATATGTGTCAGGTGCGCCTTCCTGACGAAGGGGAACAAGCGGCATAGCCAGGAAAGGCTCACCCTTGACTTCGGTGACTGTTGATGAAGGTGTGAAGATCCCCTTTCGCGCAAAACTCCATGATGATGTTCTTCGTAAGGGGTGTTTCGATGTAGTCCTCAAAGCGGACGATGTGGACGTGATCAAGTTGTCGAAGGAGCTGGACTTCCACGGTGATTGCATTGGTGAAGGCTACGTCCATCCTGGCAGGGACCTTCATAGTCTTGACAGCAAAGAGCTGCGAAAAGATTCCAGGCGTCACCATAAATATTGAGCTCTGGGTATTCGTGGAAGAAAAATGCGAAACGACTGAAAGAAAGCACGTGAGGACCCACTTTCCGATCTGAGCGACGCTGAGCTTTGTACACTGTCCCAAATCCGCCTTGGCCCAGTTTCTTCGTCAAAGCGTACTGAGATCGAAGGTCGTCTGTGACTGGCATGAGTAGTTCTGATACGTCTGGACGGACCGAAGCAAGAAAAGAGATCAGTCACTGCGTCGACAGCAACCCTGCATCGGACAGAGGACCTAAGACGAGCAGCCGATGAATGGACTTACAGAAGTGGCGAAGGACGAGTAAGTTTCTGGACTTGAGGGAGACGACGATCAGTGGACTGCAAGGGTGAGGGCGGGGGCACGAAGGGGAGATGTGCGGCTGGTAGGTGTGATGGTTGGTAGAAAGAGCTGGGTGAGGGAGAAACAACAGTCATACCTCAAATCATGAAAGGGAATAGAGCGAAGCTGTGATGGGTGCGAAGTGAAGGTCAAAGGGAACAAAGGTATGAAGGGGAAGCGGAAGCGGCGACGCAGCCGATAGACGAAGCACATGAAGCGCGTAAGGGTGAGGATGAAAGGGGACCGGTGATCGATCAGCGCAGGCTGACTATCTGTCCCTTCGTTTCCTTCGCTTCAGTCTTCGCCTTGGCCCCTTGCTTCTTTTTCCCCTGCCCCTGCTGATCTTTGAGTCGTTTCAGCGTGTTCTCTCCCTTTGTTCTACCCTCCCTTTGTGCGGTGTCAACGATTCAAAAGCGTCCCTCTTTCCCTTTGCTTTCGGCCTTCATCTGTCACACCTTCCTTAATCTATATCCCCCGCTACCTTCGCACTTCCCACCTTCCACACTCAAAAACAACTGCTCTTTAACACTCTACTCTCGATGTCTGCCTTCAACGTCCTCCGCCCAACCTTGCAGTCCCTCTCCGTCGAAGAGCCATCCCTGGTCTCCCTTGCCAACTCGGTCTACGAAACCCTTCACGCCAGCAAAGGAGACAAGATCGCACACAACGCTGCGAGGATGTACCTTGCCATGATCGCCGGCTTTGAGCAAGCAGGGCTCATGACGTCGAGCTGCGCTCCCAACATCTGGATCCAAACGTCGACTGGCAACTACGATGTTCGTATCAGAATCTCTCTCGTCCCACGCTTGACAGATGACCTGATTTCAACCTTTCACCACGCTTGTCTTCAGATCTGCCTGTCGCCCGAACAGGATGATGATGGATCCGACGGGAACAACTCTGAGATGGAACTCGATGATGTGGAAAGGCAGTCGCGGGCTTATGTGAGTGCTTTCTGTGTTGCCCCCTGACCAGTCTTACGCGGTAAGATAGATCGCTAACCGACTTCTGCGTGATTTTACAAAGCTCACCCATCAACCAGCAAAGACAAGAAAGCAGATCGGAGCGTCCAAGTCTGTGCAGCTTCTCAACACTCTTCAACTATTCGACTTCAGCACTCTTCCTGCAGCGCGGACACGGGAGCCAGCATTTCCAACAACCTCTGCAACCGGCGGGATCACCAACGTACTGGTCCGGCTGGCGTCGGAGTCTTCGCCAGTAGATGTCGCCTTAATCAGTCCTCTGGGTCGGCTGGCGTCCTCCTTACGCTCCATCGATCAACTCGACAGACGGAGCCGATGTCTTACGGTTGCCAACAACTGGGCCTACTACAACCTTGGCACTGTGTACAAGGCATTCTGTATGGTAAGTCGTCCTTTCGGTCCTTTATTTTGCAACCTTGTTTCGTCCAACAACCTCTGACCTTTTACGCTGTTCTTTGCAACCGACTGCAGTCAGCAAAGAAGGACGTAACGTCAGTGTGGGATTCCAAGCCGGAGCAAAAACGTCTCATCGACCTGGTCCTCGCTCATGGCGACATGGCCGACTACATCAAGAGCGGCAACGGCAACAGCAGCGGCACTTCGAGGGAAGCCATCAGTGCACTTCTGGTAGGCGGCAAGAGAACAAAGGCGGGAGGTATCGAGTCAGTCGAGCTCGAAGCTGAAGGGAACGAAGGTCGAAGTTGAGCTCGAGCAGCTCACAAGCTTTCGTTTCCGACCTGACCAAGAAGAACGAGAGCGAACGAGATCAGGATGGATCCCAGCTAAACAAGCTGAGCCTCTCTTCAAAGCAGCCCGAGGTTTCGATCCTCCTCCTTCCTTCCTCGACCCTCCTGCCTTCACTCCGTCGCTCGTCCCGGCTCCTCCTCCACTCGACGCTGGCGATTCCGAAGGATGAACTGATGAGGACGTAGATGCTTTTTCTTCTTTGGACATCTTGAAACAGGGCTGGATGGTTTGGAAGGTTGGAAGGATGAAAAGGAGGACGGAGGAGAGGAAGCTCGCTTCGGCGAGCTCGGGTCAAACGGACGCAGCAACGGTCACCTTTTCCTTCCTCTCTTTCTTTGGCGTTTTTTGGCGAGGAAGAGAACGAAAGACAGCAATCTTTCCTGGGTCAGGCTCTCGAAGTCGTGCGGCTGGCTGAAAGTAGAAAAGGCGAGGGAAATGGAAGAGCTCGAAAAAAGAGAGCAAGGGCGAGAAGGCGGAATGGAGGAACGGGAGTGATGCCAGACATCCTTGGGATGAAGAGACTAAGTGGGGAGGTGCATCAAAGGTAGAGAAAAGACAGCCTGTCGTTTCAATTCTTGTTCTCTCACGTCGACGCTTCAGCCGACATTGCGCGGTGTTTCTCGGTTTCTTGAATCTTGAAACTGAGGTTCAGGTTTCAGCGATCGCTTAACATTAGAAGTGCTCCCTTGAATGCTGCCTTGTCGTTGACGGTGCGGTCGCTAAGCAGGGTACGGGACACCTCAATTGCAGCCGGGCCGGCTGAGGGGTCGGAGTCGAAAATCGCTGGTTCGACAATGCTCACGAATCGTGATTGAGATCGTTCTGTCTGTCGCGCTCGGCGCTTATCAACAGCTTCCACCCCCACTCCACTCTCCTCCCTTCCCTAATCGTTCCACCCAACCCCCAAAGCTTCTTCCCTCAGCAAGCCTCCTCCCAGCAAGCCATTCTGCAGATGGCGCAAGGTCGACCCCCTGGCGAGCGAACCAAGCAAGCGCGTCCTCTCCCACCTCCCGATGTCGAGCGGTTCCCACCTCGAATCGACCCAGTCTCCCCTCGCGTAAAAGCACAAAGAATCTCACCATCGGACCCGTCCTGAGTGGGGGACACGCAGATGCTTTCCCTCCCTCGCCTCTTCCGCCTTCTCATTCTTCCTTCTTTCACGAGACTCAGGCCTTCTTTGATCGAATTGTGCCATGGGAGGGAATCGTCGAAGGAGAAAAGCGAGGGCTGGTGGATGAAGAAGGGGGGTGGGGGGGAAGAAGGAAGGGGAAAGGACTGTGAGAGGTTGGGAAGGTCGTTGTTGGTATTCCAACGAGAGGAACGCTTCAGGTATGTATACGCACTTTTTCCCCGGAAATTAAAGGCTGGGGAGCTTTCGCGCGTCCCTCCGCCGCTCGAAGTCCTCCCTCCACCCACAACCCCTTCCCCTCCTCACCCTCCTTACTTCTTCTTCCACGTCTCCTGCTCAAGCTCGAAAGGCTGTCGTTCGGAAAAGCCGGATAAGGTGAAGAGAGCTAGTCTATCTGTAGAGGAGTTGATTGCTTTGAACGCTTCGAAAAATCCAAATCGACTTCCATCGAAAAGAGAGCTCGAGGTGAGTTCACTTTCCCTTTCACTTCCCTTCTATCCCGAGAATGTAGACTGACCTCTTACGTGGTACGCGTGGACTCTTCCAGGGGATACGCCTGTACGTATCATGTCGTTCGTGTGAAGATTTGCGTATCTCTTTCTTTCTTTTCTACAGTAGAATAGGTTGTTGAGCTCGCTCCTCTAGTTTCTAATCTCGCTAGCTCTCTCTCTCTTCGCACACTGCCTTATTCCCTTAACCTTTTTCACTTCCCTCTCCTCCCTTCTTACTCTCGTCTACATCTTGACCACCAAGCTAGCGTCTCACGAGTCCTTGTTCGTTCATCTTCTACTCTCCTTCTCTTCATCAGTCGTGTACTTATATTCTCTCTCTATACTTCTACAGCTTTCTCTCTCCAGGTTAGCTCGATACATCGTCTACATCTTGACCACCAAGCTAGCGTCTCACGAGTCCTTCTTTCTCTCTCCAGATCGAACCAGACGCTAGACCTTACATCTTCACAGAACCCTCCTCCCTCCCTCGTCGTCGTCCCAAAAGAACGAAGCTCACCCCTTGCCGGTTCTGCTTCGGACTCGTCCTCCTCGTCCTCGCTGGCTTGTTCGGTATCTTCTTCTACCAACTCAGCAAACTCGCTTACGACTTCCTAGGGAGCGCGAGGTTCCCTCATCTCGCTCATCACCATCTCCCGCTCAAGAACGAAACCGGACGAGTGTTTGGCGAGGACGAGCTCGTGAGATCGTTCTATGGAAGGGAGGAGGACGGGGGAGTAGAGAAGTTCGACTTGATCGCTACGATCTTTCATAGGGTTATGGTGAAGAACGAGACGCTCGAGGTCGGGGCTGAGCAGGGAGCGTTAGCGCTGAAGGAAGGGGAGGACGAGCTGGAGAAGAAGAGGAAGAGGAAGGACGAGTTCGTTTGGGGACCTTAGGAGAGGATCTTCTCAGAGGTCGTCCTCGAGGGTCTTCGAGCCCCTCAATCACCTTCCACTTACCCTCCCTCTTTCTCGCCTCCTTATTTCTATATTTATCCAGGTACCCTCTGGAATGCAGCCATACAACTGCGAGCTCATTACGCCGTTCAACTCCACCTCTCCTCTCTCCTCCCTAGGCTTGGCTTCTTTCTTAACGCCGAAACTCCTCCTACCACCTTCGCCATCCTCACGTCCTCACTTGGTAAGCCCCTCCATCTCGATCCCAAAACCTCCTACTACGTCAAGGTCTTTGGAAGTCGCTCGACAGAGGTCACCTCCGTCCCTTCGACAGTCGAGGACGAGGCCAACCTGCTCGTGGATGTGACCGCGATTTGGCAGGGTGCAGGAGAGTGCGGCTTGGCGAGTTCCATTACGAGCATTATCAGGAAAAGGTACCCGGCCTGTCGTACTTGAGCTGGAAGTCTGACGGCGCAACAAAATGACGAGTTGCAACGTTCAGTTTGGGTGTTGGGTGTTCAAGGGAAACAAAGAGAGAAAGGAGACGATACTCACACAAGACTAGGAACTAGCCGACGGCGCAGAAGATCGAGTAGGGAATTTCGGCGATGAGTTGAGATGACTGCCAAAGGAGAAAGGGGAAGTAAGCGAGATGAAAAGCTCCCTCCTCGCCTCTTCGGGGAAGAACTAAAAGGAAAACGACCAAAGAGTACATCTCGAAACTGGATCCTCGGTTAAAAAGCGCGACGTATCTGACGTCCTGTATCACTGGGTCGTTGATCGTGCCACTCGTCTCCCACTTTTACGGCTTCCGCAGGCACATTTCCCAAGCCAGATGTCGTCATTTTCTCTCCCTCAGAGTATAATAGTCCCCTCACTGTCTAGCTTAGCATGATAATTTAACAGGCACGAATTAGCTTCCCAGGATCGGAAGTTTGAACAAAGCTAACTTCCCATTTCTCCTCCTCCACTTCCTCGTGTCCTGGGTCCAATTTCTCGGTCCCTCCGCCTTCATCTGATCCAGCCACGGTCGATATTTCTTCGAGCCTTCTCGAGAAAGATGGCCGATCTCGGCGATTGGTCGTCACGAACGGAGAAGCGTACAGTTCAGTCGCTGTGGGTTTTGAAACTGCTGCAGGAGGTCGGAGGAGTGTTCGACGAGGCAGAGCGGAGCATGACATGAAGAGGAGCTGGAGATGTGCGGCGTACGAGGTGCAGAAGCTGGTGAGGTCCTCTTTTGGTCGTCCTTCGGTCCTCGAAATTGAAAGACGAAATCAGGGTTAAGACTGCATCAAAGAACATCAAAGGAAAGAACTTACGATTTGCTACTTCATCACTCGCGAGATCTTCTCCTTGAACGGACCAATTCTCCTCTCCCTCCTATTTCCCCTCTGTCTCCTCAATTCCCGTCCGTCCACTTGACCAATCCTTTCTCTTTCCTTTCCCCTGTATGATCCAAGGAAAATTCTGGAGACAACGCCCAGTGAATTTTCGACCCGACATCTCTTTGTCTTTTCGCGCCATAGCGAGAATGAGAAACGACAGGCTGTCTTTTTCTCTATCCTTCTGTTTGACCTCCCCTCTCACTACAGTTGTCCTCGAATTTATCTCGTGCTGGATCATCGACCTCGCCCACCATCTTCGACCGGACAGGGGTTAGTGGGAGGGGGGGGGGGGGCTGTAAGGCTCATTGCTGGTGCAGTCCCTGAACTTGTTTGAAAAGTCGTCGCGTCCAGTCTTCAGAGACACAGTCCCATATCGGCGGTATGTCAAACGTGGCACCAACGTTGACAGCTATATCTTAGGGAAGCGTGAAATTACCTCGTTCTTTCGAATCTATGCGTGGGGAAGGGGGAAGTATGGGAGATGAGGATAGATATCATCAAACATAAAGCAAAGCTCAACCTCATCGAGTCTCCTTCTTCCACTCACAACAGGCTCTTCCTCCTTGACTCAGACAGCTATGACGACGATCAGCATAGCCAAAAGACCGTCTTCTATATGACAAACTCCGAACTAACGTCAAAATTGAACAACCAATCAAATTGGACTGGTGCGAAAGGAAAGAGAAGTGGACAAGTCACCAACACCACCCTTGCCCCCGCCTCCGCCACCACTCGAATCCCTCCAGAACTCAATCCCAACGCCCCCACGCCGAACTAACAGTTGTCCGAAAAGATCGAAAGAAGAGAGAGAGAGAAGCATGGATCACCGAAGGTCCACCACCTGAAACACATCACCCAGCCTCCTCCTCCCCAGCAAGACCGAACATCGGAGATGGAGCCAAGGCAAGAAGAGAGGAAAGTCTGGAAGTAAAAGCGTTGAAGGAGGAGCCGGAGAGGGGAGGCAGAAGGTAGTTGGGAGGAGGGGGAAGGGTGGAGAGACGGAGAGCCGAGTTGAAAGATGGTACGAATGGAAGAGGGTGGTCGAGTGAGGAGGTTGGAGGGAAAGAGTGGCAAAGAAGGGGTAGGCGACTAGGAGGGAAGAGCATAGGAAGAAGGGAAGAGAAAGGAGAGCAAGGTCAAGTTCGTATCAGAATATTTCTCATCCCCCGCTTGAAAGATGAGCTGAGTTTGACCTTTTACCACGCTTGACTGAAGATTTGCCTATCGCCCGAACAGGATGATGATGGATCGGACGGGAACAACTCTGAGATGGAGCTCGATGATGTGGAAAGGCAGTCGCGTGCTTATGTGAGTTTTACTTTGTTGCCCCTTGATCAACTCCACGCGGTGAGAGTAATCGCTAACTGCATCGTGCTTATCTTAACGCTCACCCATCAGCCAGCAAGGACAAGGAACCAGATCGGAGCGTCCAAGTCTGTACAGCTCCTCAACACCCTCCAAAAGAAGATTGACTCACAGTCGAACGTGCAGCTCGGAACCTGGACCCCTAAAAGTTGATAGTAGAACGGAGGAAGAAGAGGTAAATGGTCAGTCAGGATCGAGAAAGGAAGAGAGGAGAGGAAGAACGAACTTGGCGAACAAGAAGTCCTGACATCGACGAAGGGAACGAGAAGAGGAGGCAAATCAGCGCTGCTCAAGACTACAACGAAGGTGTTCTTGATCACTCACCTCTTCTTCCCTCGTCGCAAGCAAGCCCATCTCAAAAAGAGTTCTACCGAGACCATGCAGGACTCGTCCAAGCTCGAACAAAGCGCGACCCAGGTTGAAAGGACCCTCGCCGTCTCTTGCAGCTCGATGTCGATGACGGATCCAAAACTGGAGTGGACTGTCGTCTCCTTCGTCGAAGACAAGACGAGGATGCTGTCTCGGGTAGCCAGAAGGAGGTCGAGGAAGAGCCAGGTGGAAAAGGAGGCCCAAGCTGGAGCGACGAAGGGAAGGTCGAGCTGAATCGCTGGCATCGAGGAGTTTGTGGTAGGTAGAGACGGCCAGAGGACGATTGAACTTGGCCTGGTAGGACCCGTCTGCTCGGTGAACGACGCTAGAGGTAGACGAAGAAGGAGGAAGAGCATCAGTAACCAAGCGAAGCAGCGTGAAAACCCAGAACCAGGAAACGAACTGATGGCCTCCGGGAGGTGGGTCCAAGAACGAGATCAACCTTCCATGAGCGCTGAAAGGGATTTAAAAGTTGATCAGCTTGATTGTCAGCCAAGTTCCACGAGTACGAACCGAGGGCTGCTCACTTTTCGGGTGCTCGAGCGTGGGGAGGAGTCAGGGCTCGATCGGGTCTGAACGATGTTGGAGAAGATCTGAGAGGAACAAAGCGAAAAGGACCAAGAGTGAGCTTGAACGTTTGGAAGCTAGCTTCGAGGTACGAGAAGTAAATCTGAAACTCACCGGGAAACTGAAGGAGAAGGAGATCGAAGGAGAGAGGGCTGAACAACAGGTTGACCATCCTTCTTCTGGCGCGAGGTCGAGGACGTCCCAGTGAAGAAGGACGTACTGAAAAACGTCGGATAAGCTTCGGGACGGTATAAAACAAAGAAATGGTAAAGAAGAGACCTACGCTCGAACACCAGCCGACGAACTGAACGGAGTCGAAGACGGAAGGCGAGGAGTAAGCGAGAGCGAAGGAGGTGGCTCATCCATTTCCACCTCGGAATCGAGATCAGGACCGCTGAAAAAAGACGAAGAGAAAGAGGGATAAGTCAGGGATGGAACGGTTGAGAGAGAGGGTAGGTGGTTAGGAAAAAAAACGAACCTGTCCGAACGATCCGTGTCCTGACTTGAACCACGGACGCCCCGACCTTGATCGGCCTCGCTCTCCCACTCGTCGGGATCAACCCTAAACCTACAAAAGAACAAGCAAGAAAGTCAGTAACGGGAGAGTCATCGCTCGCTCGAGGAAGAAGACTAACCGTTCCGGAACTGAAGCCAACAGTCGAAGCTCCGACGCGGTTGGCGAAAAGGTAGAGAGTGAACTAAAAGTGATACAAGGAAAGGAGGAGGTCAGAAAGCTGCATTGAGAGACGAGGAGAGCAGGAGACGACTGCCATTGGTCTGGCAGAGCTTCAGAACTGACGAGTGAGAAAGCTGAATGGAAACGTGAGCGAGATCTTGAAGGCGATGGAGACGATCCTCGACTGCAGGTACGTCACGAGCGAGCGAGGGAACAGAGGTGGGTCTGGATGAACAGGGCGAAGTACGAGAGAGGCTCAGTTCGAATCAAAATTGCGGTGAAAAGGAGAGAAAACCTCACGCGTCAAGCCACGGCTCGTCTTCGGCAGGATCGAAACGTTGCTCAAAGGTAGGTACGTCCGAAACGTTCGAGAGATCAGGGACAGGATCTCGAAAGACTGCTTCGGGATCCGAAGAACTGAGAGAGGCAACAAGAGCAACGGGAACGAAGTCAGCTGGCGAAAGAGATCGAGAAAAAGCGTCAGGACTGAGACCCACCTCCAAAGCGACACCCCGTTCCCACGAGAGCTGAGTACCTCTGGATCCCCATCGTCTAGAGCCCAGCGAGACCTGAACGAAGAAGAAAAACGAAACGCAACGAAGTCAGCCGGAGGGAGGAAAGGAAGAAGGGTTCAGGATCGAAACCCAGGAGCGGAATCCATCGCACCTCAACTGCTTGTAGAGAGGATGGAAAGGAATTGCGAAATCATCGTTCAAGAGACCGTCTGGGTACGCTGGAGAGAGTTCCGGAAGAAGAGGAGGTCCGAGGACGGGATGAGAAGGGACGAGGGGGAAAGGTTGAGCGAGGGAGGAGGTTGAGCTCGAGGAGGCCGGAAGAGGGAACGACGGAGAAGTCCTGCTCCCACAAAAAAGCAACCACGGCAATGAGCTTCGTTCCTCGATAAGCAGGCGACGACGAGCAGCTTACCTTCGAGAAGGAACTGCGACGAGAGGGATGGGTCGACGAAAGGTAGACATGGCGAAGGAAAGGAGGAGGAAGGGAAGGAAGGACGACAAGAATGGCGGTTGGAGAAAGAACGAGAAAGGACTCCTCCACCGTTTTGAACACCGAAGAGAACCCAGCCAGCCGCATCTGGAAAAGGCTGAAACCAAAACGGTCGAAAGAGGAAAGAGGGAGAATGAAGGGAAGCCTCTCAAACTCCAAGACTGGTGAGCTCGTTCCGAGACGCGCAGTTCGACCGAGATGGGCGAAAGTGAAACCTCGGTCGGAAAGAGAAAGGAAACCTGACAGACTTTGTTGCTGTTTCTGTCGACTTCCCGATTAAAACTCAAGTTGAGGAGGAACAACCCTGGGAGCAGCCTGGAGATCAAAGGGGAAGTTTCGGAACGAAAAGTTGCGATCGCGACGCGTCGAACAGTGTCACTCACGTCCCCTTCTGGTTCGTCTTCCCGAAGGAGAAAACGTTTCCGGCACATCAAGAGGGAAGAGCGTAGGAAGAAGAAAACCGAGTTGAAGAAAGGCGAAACGGACAAGCTATAAAATCGAGAAACGAGTTCCCAAAGAGAGCTACTCCCAACCGCCACGCTCGATCCCACCTTCTTTCCTCGTTCCTCGCTTCTCGCATCGGCAAACAATGTCCAACTTCGACCAGTACACTACGCTCAGCACCATGATAGCGGGAATAAACAAAGAAGGTCTTCTGTAAGTCGAAGCAAGCAAAGCAGTCCGCGGTGAGGACGGAACTTGAACTGATTTCGTCTCCGCTCAATCTTTTGTTCCAGAAAACAACGAGATAAAGCTATCCTTCAAGCCATCAACTGCCACACCCAATTTGATCGGAGGATGGAGAAAGGGCGCACTTACTTTACCCCGTGAGCTCTCTTTGAAAGAAGGAAGGAGGGCACGAGAACCAGAACGATTCACTGACTTGAGCTCTTCTTTCTCTCGGTAGAGTAATCCCTCCTCTCTTGGCTGGAGAGATCTGCCATATACTTCGAGTGCCGATTGAAACCATTCGACTCATCCTGGAGTTCGTCGGTCTCACTCGATCCTCCTACACCAGTTTCGATCGATTCAGGGAAGAGGGAGAGTCGCGACTTTACGTTCCAAAATCCCTGGACCTCCAGTCGTGCGCTCTGCTTTCTCCTACTTTCTACGTGAGTGAACGAGCGCTAGTCAGTGTAGAACAGGTCGAACGAGGACTGATCGGCTCTCCTTTTGGGCGAATTGCCAGCTCATCGCCACTCCCCTCCTCTATCGACGGATCTCTCTCGTCACAACTCAGTCCATGGTCCAGCTCCTTTACACCCTCGCTACGACACCGGTTCTGGCTCAACTCGTTGAGGAGCTCCACTTCGAAACCTACGCCCCGGAACATCTAGGGCAGATCACTCAAACTCCCGTCGATGTCATGCTCGCTTGCTCTCGCCTCAAGAGTTTCGCGTTCAAAAACCAATTCTCCCCTCCTCTGGTAAGCAGCTTCCCTCTGTGGACGGTTCAACTGTAGCTCAACACTGATCCAGTGTTATCTTCAACGACTTCAGCTTACGACTGGGAAACGAAGCGAAATCATTCGACAAGGTGAGGACGCTTCGATCTGGTCAATGTTTTTTTATCGACCGAGAACGAGAAGCTGACTCTCGTCGACCTTCACTCTCAACAGTCGGGATCAGGACTCGCGGAGCTTCAGACGGAAGCACAATGGATTGGAGATACAACGCTTGTGAGTGCAGAGGAAACGATCAGCTCCGAGTCGCGTCGCGTCGATTCGAACTGACGCGCCTTGCTTTCAACTTCTCCGCTCCTGCGTCCGAACGCAGTGAAAGCTCTAATCTCGCAACCTCGGCATCTTCTCCATCTGGACACTACTCTCACAGGACTCGCGACCTTCGGGTGCTTCGGACAAGCCTCGACCCTCACCTTCCTCCGTCTTTCGATGAGCGACCCTCGACGCCCTCACCTTCCCTACTGCCTCCCCAACCTCCCCAACCTCAAGATCCTCACTCTCTACTTCTGGGCCGACGTCTTCGAGCACGTTTGGGAGGCTGCCATCTACGAACTCCTTGATCAAGTCGGGTCGAACCTCGTCGAACTCGCCATATCGGAACAAACGTCGAACTTCGTCTCCCACGCTCACATCCTCGATCTCATCAAACGAGCCCCCAACATCGCTACACTTCGAATCAAAGGATCCTCGCTCTTCGAACTCGACAACCTCGAGATAGCTCATCCCACTGTCGAGAATCTCCTCCTCAACCACCACCTCTTCGGACCCAGCAACGATCGCCTGGACGGTTGGCTCATCCAACTCGAGAAGAAGAGATGGCCCAAGCTCAAGGCCGTATGGCTCAACAGCATCACGTGGAGCAGCTACCCAGAGACCGAGTTCTTCAGGACCGAGTGCAGGAAGTGGGTAAGGGCAGCGAAGGAGAACGAGGTTGCGTTGCTGGATCATGAAGGAAACCCGCGTGAGTGTCGATCTCTTTTCTCAAGTCGACACCGAGACCTCCGCTGAGACCTCTGTTTACCTTTGACGTTCGAGCAGCACCTCTCTGGGTCACCAACGCCGAGTGGGTCGAACCCGCAGAAGACGAAGGCTTCGAATCGCTGGTCGACACGACGAGCGAGAGCGAACAGGATCTCGTGGAGGGAGAGGAACGCGTTCAGATTTAACCAGGTGATCTTCTAAACGAGGTCTCTCAGCCGGAGACGTAAGAGTAGTATGGTTTTTAGTCTATCAGGGCGTCGATACGATTCATTGCTCGAATAGCGCATGAAGAGACGCGGACCAACAAAAGAAAGAGAAATCGAGACGTCAGAAACGGACTCACCTTCCAGAGGCCGAGATCAACAGAGAAAGCGGCGGCCATTAACAGAACGATGTAAATAAAAAGGGGTTCTTCAAAATTACCTGAGCTCGGCTGAACCGTTGCGTCAGATGAGAAAAAAGGACGCGTCGCGACGGACGACTTGACTTGTGCCCAATCTTTCCTGCGCCGGAAAGCGCAAGGGTCACGCAGCAAGAGAAAGCTTCCACCCTTGATCCGAGATCGAACGTCAAGCAAAAGTGAATATCGAGATCGAGAAAGCAAGGAAACCAAAAAAAAAGTGGAAGCAGAGAGAAAACGAAAAGACAACCCCCCCCCCCCCCTTCCAACCCAAGACCCACCCTCGAACTAAAACGTAAACGTATCCAAACGCAGCGAAGATAACGACATCTGCAACTGTTCTACCACTCATCGTCCCCTTCGGCAGCAGACGCCTGTCGAGAACAAGACTCGGCTCGTCCCTTCGCGTCCTCCCTCTCTCGAACGTAAAGATCGTAGTCTTCCAGACACCCGACTTCTCCCATGAACTGCGAAGAGCAAAAAGCCAACGGTCAGCCAACAGAGAAGAAGGTAGATCGAGAAGGAATCAAAGCTGCTTACCTTCCTCAAACGAGCAACAGTGACGATCTCCTTTCGAGCGTGCTCCGCCTCGCTAGTCTTCCATGCCGCTGGCATCCCTCCTCGGATGACTCGCTTGTTGAACGAGCTGAGGACGAGAAGCCCGCTAGCTTTACGAGCCCTCGAGATCTGAACGTAAGAGGTGGCTCGGCTGGTCTTTCCGTTCCTTGGAGTGGCGAGATCGACGATGACCTTGAGACGAAAACGAAAACGCAAGCGATCAGCCCTCGAATCGAAAAACGCTCGGTGGGAAAGGAAACCTCTAAAGCGCACCTTATCCGCAGAGACCCCTTGCGACTTGTAGTCCGTTATGGCGAAGGCAGGTGTGAAGGGGAGCTGGAAGGTCGTGAAGCTGAGAGGCCGAGGACGAGCCTTCCGTTTCCTCGAGGTAGCAAAATCGGCGGCGACACCGGCATCGTTCGGGAAGGCAGCACGAATGCTAGCGGCTTCCCTCTCCAAAGCGTTCTGGTGAAGTCGCTCCTCCTGCTCCTCCCTCGTCTCCTCCTGCTTGAGCTGAATCGACACCGACTGAGGGAAGATTGGAACGACGTGCCTGGGAAGACCTCGATATCGTCCGAGATGCTTGTGAGGCGAGGTCATCTCGACGTAGACAACGGGAGGAGGACGAGTGAGGACGTGGAAACCTCCTTCCACTCGAGGAGAGTTGCTGACGTCGGAAGGATGTAGACGAAATCCGAGGACGCGTCCCAGACTGCCGTTGGTGATTCCCTGGGGTGTTGACTTGTTGGCGTAGAGGACGACGGGCATACCTGAGGTTGGCCGGCAAGTAAGAAATTCAAAAAGGCCATCAGAACTCGAGAGAAGGATCCGAAACGAGGACGCAAAGAGCAATGCAACGGAGCACTCACCAACGACGAGATAAACAGCCGAATCAACCCCCCCGTGCAGGCTCGGAGACCGATCCCTCAACAGAGCGACCTGTTCCGCGGTAGGAGCTCCTTTCGAACCAGAGTAGACGCAGGGGACGAGGTAGGGAGTTTGACGAGTTGCTGTAGCGAACTGGAGGACGCGTCGGCGGTTGACCTCCCGACGAAGAGCGTGTCGCTGGGTGATGAAAAGGGCGTTCTGCCACTCGGGGCTGCTGATGGAGGGTGTGTTGGGAGAGCCGACGATCCGAGAGTTCAACCAGTCGAAGTCGTGCTCCGAACAGAGACGGTGACGGAGGCGAGCCAAAAGAGCGACGAAGTCCTCCTCTCCTGCTTCCTGACGCATGGGCTCGTCGAGAGTGAGAGCATCGGCGTAGTTGACGAAGTGGTTGAAACCGGAAGAGGGTACGTTGAGGAGAGATTGGTCGAGAACCGGCTCGAACTGATGAAAATCTCCAAAGAAGAAGACCTGAAGAACGATCGTGAAAGCAGAACGTCAGTCGACGATCGTGCGAAAGTCCAACAGCAAAAAGAGAACCTTTGACTGACGTTGAGTCCTCCAAACGGCAGCCCTCGGGCGTCTCCAAAGATCAACGACGAAACATGGTGGAAAAGGCCTAAGAGACGATGCCCAACCATCCCGATCTCGTCGATGGCCACCGTCGACGCTCCCTGCCACTGCTGGCGAAGCTTGGAGGATACCGAGACGGGTGCTTTCATGATTGGGAGAGCGTCCTCGTCGGCGGTGGGAGTACGACTTGATCCTCCTACGAGTCCTTGAAGCGTCCTCCCGAAGATCGAAGAAGCGGCCGTGGCGGAGGGAGCGATTCGAAGGAGGGAAGCCTGAACCGAGCGAAGCTCAGTCCATTCGGTGATGGCGTGGAGAGCTTTACTCTTTCCCGTTCCTCCTGGACCCAAAACGAGAGCGACCGTCCCAGGCTCGGCGGGGTTCTTCTCCTTCTTGAGCATGGAGGAGGCGACGGCGACGAAGACGAGGGTCTGCTTCGCATTGAGAGTTCGACTTCGAGCGAACCGAACGAAGTTGGAAGGGTCGGAGAGATCGAGCGTGCTGATCGACTGACGGGCAGAGGAAGAAAGCAAGAGGGACGAAAAACGAGATTGATCAGGAACGAAGGAAAGGTGAAGGAAAAAAGACGGGCTGACAGAAAGAGACTCACCGAATTGGCTGGATTGGAGAGAATCTCGTTCCGTCGTTCCTGCTGCACCTCCGGAGACGGATGGGCTGCGAACTCGTCGTTGACCTTGTACTCGTGCTCCCAGTTTCGCTTCTCGATCCTGTCGGCGGGAAGGAAGGTCGACACTGCATCGCGGGAGCCGAGGGGAGGGAGAGGTCGAGCGGCGAGTCGGAGGGAAGGGTTGATGTTCTGACAGAGGGAAGAGTACAGAGACGAAGAGGAGTAAGTAGAAGTCAAGATTGATCGAAAAGGGAAAGGATAAACAAAACGAAACGACAAACCTCAGGGTTGAAGAAACCGAGCCGATCCAACGACGCGACGGCTTCCAGGACGCTGGGATCTCCAGAAGGGGAGGTTTGAGCCTCGTCCATGGCAGCGACGGCTGCATCGATCTGATGGTCGGTCTCGCCTTGTGCGAGACGAGGGTCGTGGTTGAGACGACGGGTTCGGAAACGAGGATCGTCCGCAACGACCTGTCTCTCCTCGGCCTCCTTGTCTGCTTCCTCCTTCATTCGATGAAGCGAATCCAGGTTGGCGATGATTCTTGAACACTCCTCCGAAGGTTGGAACCGAAGGTAGGCCTCTTCCCAGGTTTCTCCATCCGCTCGAAGGTCCGGCGCCGAACGAAAAGGTTGGAAGAGGAGGAGAAGGGACCGCATGTACTGGAGTTTCTTGGTAGGATTCTCGTTTCGAGAGGAAGGGACGGCTGCTCCTTCGAGGACGGGGTAGGCGATGAGCGTACGAGCTCGAACGGCGTGGGTAGCGAAGCGAGGATGACCGGGTTGGAAGAGGAAAAGTCGATTTCGGCGGAGGTTGGCTTTGGAGAGAGCGACGGAGGAGGGAGCCTTCTTGGGACGAGGAACGAGTTTGAAGCGAGCGGTGAAGAAGTAGAGAGATTCGGCTTCGAGCTCGGTAGGCCTATACTGGTAGTCGTCGGCCTGGTTCGATTCGACGACCTGCCCATCCGGACCAACGAAGATTCCGAACGACTCCTCCCCGACCTCGACCTCGACCCCTCGTCGCTGCACCTCCGATAGCACGGGAAGAGGTTCCGCCGACTGAACTGCTGCTGCCTGATTGCTGGGAGAGATCGGGGGAGGGGAAGAAGACTGCAACCCCCCCATCGTCCAACCAGGAAAGCAAAGGTCAGCATGACTCCCGAAGGAGAACGAGGACGAACAAGATGCACTCACCGATCGAAAACTGCCGAGATCCTCTCTCCGGTCCTCAGGTGAAGGAAGCACCAGTTCGGGAGACATCTGATACCGTTAAGAAGTAAGAAAGGTTCAGAACGAACGACTTGAAAAGCGACGAGCAATCGATTCACGAACCATCTCCCAATCGCCAACCTCCTCGACGTCCCTAGGACCGGCTCCCTCCTCGACCAGGGAAGAATCCGAAACGATGAACGAGTTCATGGAGTCGTCGTCCGAATCGTCAAGAGAACGAGGAGAGTCCACGTCCATCTGAGAAAGAAAGAACGCGTCGTTCAGGAGGAGCCAAGGAAAAAAAAAACAGCAAGGGAGAGAACCAGAAGGCTCACCAGCGCAGACTTTCCCTGAACGAGCTCGGGAACCACCGAGGACGAGAAGGGATCGATGGAACTCCAGTCGTGCATCTGATGGAGCGAAACGAAAGGCGGAAAAATGAGCTTCCGCCAGGGCAACGAAAGGACGAACTCGAAGAGAGCTCACCTCGACATCCGACTGAGAAGAGAGGATCTCCGGAACAGGAGCGAGATCGGTAGAGCCCAGCTCCCAGGTATCCTATAAAGTATCAAAGGCAAAGCAAGAAGTCAGCTCTGAGGAGAGAAGCGAGCGAGAGAGGGAAGAGGAACGAACCTCGCCATCCGACCAATCCTCGTCGTCTCCCGACTGCGAAAGATGATCCGGTGCAACAAAGTCTTCCAGGGATCCAGCATGCGACTCGTCCACCGAGCGAGGAGACTCGGGGTCGATCTGAAACACAGGAGGAAGAAGAAGTGAGAACGAGCGACGGAAAGAAAGAAGAGAAAAGAAACCCTCACAGGACGACCTCCGTCCGACCCAGTTCCAACGTACGCCTCCTCCTCCGTCGCCTCGATCGTCCGAGCGGCCTTCGATTTTGAAGAGAAAAAGGAAGAGAGATCGGTAAACGATACTTTGAAAAGAAACAAAGACGGAGGCAGAGACAACTCACCTCGAGCTCGATCGCGTCGAGAACGGCCAATCCTTCCCCTTCAACAAGATCAGCTCGAGCGTCCTCCGGCTCCTGAACAAAGAGAAGAGATGGTTAAATATCCACCTCACCAGACGTAAGAGGAAACAAGACCTGGAGAGAGAAGACTTACTTCGCAACCCATGGGGAAACCGAGCCCACCCTTCTCCAGTTGTCGAACGGCCTCCCATCCTCGAAGCCTGGTCTCGAAACAGGCAAGGTAGAGTTTGCAGTAACTCTCGGAGGCGAAGTGGTCGGCGTCGTAGAGGATGAAGTAGGCGACGGAGACGGCTGGGATCTCCAACTCTGAACCGATCCGGTTGATGCAGCTGTGGAGTAGCTTTCGAGCGGAGACGGATGCCGGGAGATCACTGCGACCGTACTGACGCTAACGAGGAGAAAAAGAAACAAGACTCAGTACAGCGAGAGAACCGAAGGGAAGAAAGAGCGACAGACCTCCAGGTTCTTGACGGCGAGGGTGAGAGCGTAGAATCGATGAATGGCGACGTCGTTCTTGGTCATGTACTTGGTGCAATAGTGGATGGACGTGAGAGAACGGTAGCCGCTGAAAAGAGGTTTGACGTCCATGTTTCCTCGAACGAGGTTGACGAGGAGTGGATTGTAGTTGTTGATCTTCGGATGGCGGCGACGGAGGACGATATCGCCAGCGGAGGAGACCTTGGATTCGGGAACGAGGTCCTTTCCAGCTCCGTCGTAACCGTAGCGACAGAAGGAGGTTCCGTCGTCCCGAAGGCGTTGACAGGACGAGGTGTGCGAGTGGGTTTGGGGGCGAACCCCGACCTAGAAAAAGGAAAAGTCAAGATCAGAAGTTGCCTCGTTGGAAGAGGTTTCGACGGCGAGGAAGCGAAACGCACGAGGAGAAGATCTGCGTCCATCCGACGCTGGTAATCGTCGAGGTCGCCTTCCGGCGAGGGAGGGAGCCAGCAAGTCGGGTCTCGAGGGTAAACATGATCTCCGTTGGCGAGTCGAACCTCCTCGACAGAAGCGAGATTCGAAAGTTCCTCGAAGTCGAGACGTATCATCTTGTCGGTCTCCTACCCAGCAAAACAAGACGAGGGTAAGCTCAAGTCAGCATGCGATAAAGGAGAGAGAAAAAGAAAGAGGAAGGAGAGAAGCCAACGAAACGAACCTGAAGAAGACGCGTCCTCCACTCGTGAAACTCCACTCCCACCTCCGACAACCGCTTCTGAGCTTCCAAGGGAGAGAGCTGCCCGTGCAGCCACACGAGAGCGTGGGTGTGAAGAGAGCCTCGACCTTGATTCTCGATGGTGCCATAGTGGGCTCGAGCTCGACCGAAAAGACCAACGGATGATCCTGTACGGTCCGTTCGAACGAGAAGGTCGAAGACGGAATCCATGATTAACTTGAAGTAGCTGGACAGAAGAAGGGATCGAAGTCAGCGAATGAAACGGCAACGAAAAAGCACTGTCAAGTACTCACCGAGCAGCAGCAACAGGATTCTTGGCGACCATCACACTCCTCTGGTTGGGAGTTGGGAGCTGGAGTTGGAAAGCGTCGTCGAGATCGATGGAGTCGCCAGATGCGAACTTGAGGAGGATCGCACTCTTGGTGTCCGGAGGGTTGATGGTGAGCCATATCGAAGGGAGACCGATGGCGGTGACGGTTGCCTGAGAGAGGAGATCAAAAGGAAAAATCAGCGAGAGAACGAAAGCAAGGAACGGTGCTTCCGTTTCACTAACCTTGAGCTCTTTCCTACTGTTCGAGCGACTCTGATCCGATCCGACGAGCTGACCCGTCACCCACAGCGACGATCGGAAGAGTTCCTGGACTCCTGGGACGGCGGCGTAGTCCTTCCTGTCCTTGATAGCTCTGAGAGCGGCGACGAGATCGTCCATCTTGATCGAACTGATGTCCTTGACCGACCGACCGAACGAGGGTTTCGAAGCTCGGACCGAGCTGAAGCGGGCGACTCTCTGTCGTTGGAGAAGGTCGAACCCGAAGAACAACCAGAAGGGGTGCTCGGCGAAGAGTCGATCCGACCGAAGGAGGAGAGCTCGAAGATGGACGAGAAGTCCTGGAGTCGAGGCGTAGGCTGAGCGTTCGAGATCCTGGAAACCTCCAACTCCGTACGGGTAGAGGCAGAAGAAGACGCGTGGGAGGAGACCTGGAGGATCGGAGATGTCGATTCCGGAAGACCTTGACTGGAAAAGAACGTCCGGATCTCGAGTGACCTTCTCGAGAGCGGCTTCCTGTCGGGCTCGAAGATCGAGGCTTCCTCCGTTGAGATCGACGATTCCCGAAGAAGAGACGACGGGGACGTAGGTGGGGTTCTCCTCGTAGATCGGATCCTCGTCGTCGAGGGTTCCAAAGCGACCTCCTGGCATGGCCGACGCGTCCTCGTCCTGCTGAGCGTAACCCGACCTTTCGGCCTCGTCCTCCGCACTGGGTTCGATCCGAGAAACGAAGATCTCGGACGGGAGCTCGGACTGGTAGCGAGAAGCTGTCCGGAAGTTCCAAGTGATGGCGGCGTAGTCTTCGTGTCGAGTAGAGAGCCATTCGAAAGCGACGCGAATCCGACGAGGATCGACCTGGAGGAGATCCGAGAGCTCCTTCTCCGAGTAAGGCGAGGGACCCACGAGACTGACTTGGAGCTGTTCGGCGAGGTCTTCGGGAGACTGAGGGAGTTCCATAACGTGCTCGACAAGAGCTCCGAGATACTGAGGCCATGCGACCCAGTGTCCCTTCATCGCTCGTTGAAGCCTCTCGCTCGACGGAGCGGTTCCGTACTTCCGAGCGGTCTTGGAACCCTGAGAGGCGAAAGCAGGGGGACAAATAAACCAACGAGACTCGAAGTCAGCTCGAAAGATCAAGAAACAGAAGAGAAAGACGAAAAGAAGAAGGAAAAGAGGGGACGAACATCGAGGTTGTAGATGGCCTTCAACGAGGTCCGACTGAGGCTCAACGCTCTCTCCTCCATCACCGTCAAGCATGCCAGCTCGGGTGGGACCGGTCCCGTCCAGAGACCGTTGGCGAGAGAGGATCGAGGGAGCTTCCCTCGTCGAAGAGAGCCGTAGCAATCGTTGCACACCTCCGCAAACAACCCTCCCTCTTCGTCCTCCCAGCCGAGTCCCTCCTTGGCTACAAAGTGGCCGTCAAACACCCTCGAGCCGTAAGCGAAGAGATCGTCCCACTCTTGTCGATGGTGCCGTCGAAGGAAGGGGAGGAAGTCGAAGGGAACTCGGAGAGGGGCGATGGAGAGACGATCGCCGATGGCTTCCTCCTCCTCCGAAAGGACGAACTCGGTTTCTGGGATCCGTTGAGCATCGTCCTGGTTGGTGAGTCGGGCGCAGGCGAAGCAAGTGACGTCCGAAAGCTCGTTGTTGGAGGTGGCAAAGGCGAAGTCGCGATGGAGGTCTCGAAGCTCTTCTCGAGTTGGCGCGGTAGGGAAGAGGTCGGGAGGAACGACGACCGTGGGAAGTTCGAAGGTTGAAGGACCTGCAGGAACCAGAACAGAACATCAGTCGGGTTGAACCTGAGGAGAAAGGGAAGAGGGGAGCGAAAAACTCACGATGACGATCGCAGTACAATCCAGGTTCAACGGCGTGGGCGTCGCAGGCAGGGAAGGTGCAGCGAAGGACAACCCTCTTCGGTTTCGAAGCCGCCCTGGAAAGGGGAACCGGAGGACGGTTGGAAGAGAAAAGCACGACCTCGTCCCAGTCCTTGGGTGCAAATCGGCGTCGGACTGATCGTCGGGTAGGCTCGAGGGAGGGCTGAGAAAGAGAAGGGAAAGTAGGTCAAGGAGACGCGTCGAGACGAGCAGAGCAGAAGAGCGAGCATTCCGTACTGACTTCTGATGCAGGGACAGGCTCGAGGGGACCATTCGGAAGAGCCTGAAAGACGGAAAAGGTGATCAGCACTTTGAACAAGAAAAGATTCAAAGACGACCCGACTCACCTCCTCGAAAAGGCCAGAAACCGACGCTTCAGCAAAGGGATCAGCGACAGGAGTCGACGAAAAGGGAACCTGAGGGAAACGCAGAGAAACCAAAACAAAACAATCAGCGAGGCTTCGGCAGTCTGAACAAAACTCAGACGAAAACGAACCTTGGAAGCCCTCGAACGAAGTCGCCTGGGAGCCATCGGGCTGAAACGATTCGTGCTGGTTCGCTTCTGCACAAGCCGAGAAGCCAAAGCTCGGTGAGCATAAGACGAAACGTTAACACAGCAACGAGCATCCTCACCTGGCGAGCCGAAGTTCGAACTGCAATCCGAGCCCTGGCCGAGGAGGAGGAGGAAGGAACGGAAGACGACGATTCGGAGGTTGTCGAATCCGAGTCCTCTATCGCGACGACTACCTTCGAAACCGAAGCATCCTGCAACAGCCGAGAGAAGTGACGATCAATTCCTCTTCAAGAAAAAGAACGAGGAAAGACGTAAAGGGAGGTTGCTTACCTTCGCCAAAGGGGAAGTCAACTCCAACCGCTCGAAGTGAGCGATACGGCTGGTGTAGAGGACGTCGACCTCAGGTCCTGCTCCACCGGTTGGAAGATGAAGGTCGAAGGCTGGATCCTCGAAAGCGTAGATGTGAACGAAGGAGAAGCCGTGCTGAATTCCAAACGCACGAGCGTCCAACTGGTCGAGCGACGCAGCTCCTCCTCGAATCGACGACCCTTTCAGGAGACGATCGTGCTGCTCCCGAAGAACCTCGAGATCTCCACGGAGAGCATCCGGTTTGGCGAGATGGACGGTGTTCCTAGCGTACACTCCAGCCGCGTCTGCACGTTCGAGCTCCGGACGAAGAGCGGCAGCGAGAGCTGAACGAAGGCGGAAGGGATCCTCCCCAGGGAACAACGAATGGAGAAGGCAGTTTCCTCGACCGGGATTGGGAACGACCTTCCAAACCTTGTCGAGGGAAGGTCGAGCGAAGAGGGTAGGATGCGAAGACCGAGGAGGAGTGGAGGGGAGGGAGGAGTCCTGGCGAGACGAGAGAAGAGTCGTCGTCAGAAAGACTTCGAACGTTCGAAAGACGGAAGGAGGAAGATCTAACCGGAGAGGGAGGAGTTGAGAACTCCAAGTCGGCGAGGAAACGTCCCAGGGAGGAAGTGGAAGACTGAAGGACGAGAGAACCGAAGAACGATCAGACGTGGGAGAGGGAGAAAAGGAGGCATTGGAGAAGGTAGAACTCACGTTGGACCCAGCTTCGTCGCTCGACCCTCCGGGCAGGGTATCGGTTGCTGAGGACGGCTGGTGAACGAGGGATGTACAAAGCACGGTACCAGCGGTCAGCGATGAAAATCAACGAAGGAAGGAAACGCGTCAAGCTCACCGAAGACGCTCCAACCGGCTCCAAGCGCATGTAATGCTCCGATCGGTACAGAACAACGATTTCCGGTCCAAGGAAATCGGTATCCATCGAATCCTCGAACGGCGCGGAAGAGAAGAGGATCCTGATCCGAGAAATGCGACGAAGAAGGAGGAACGCTCGTGCATCGACTTGGTCGAGGAACTCTGCTCCCGACGGACCTTCCGTGTCGAGGAGGCGGTGTTGTTGAAGATCGAGAAGGTGAAGATCTCCGACGGTGGCTTTGGAGTTGCCGATGGAAAGGGTGTTGCAGGCGTAGACTCCTTGGACGAGGTTGAAGCTGAGCTCTGTTTGAATCTCCTCGGCGAGTTGGCGTCGGAGACGGACGGGGTCCTCTCCTGGGAACATCGCGTGCACGAGGCAGTTTCCTCCTCCTGGGTTGGGTAGAATGTTGAAGACTTCGCCTGTTGGAGGATGGGTGTACCGTTGAAGAGGCGGGGAAGAAGCATCCGACGAGATCGAGGACGACGAGTTGGCGCCACCGAGGAGGGACCCAGGGAAGAGGGAACGAGGAGGGGAAACGACGGATCGGGAGGAGGGGCCGAAAGCTCGTAGAAAGCTGGAGAGGAGGCGAGAGACGAAGGGTAGAACTGAAGGAGTCGAAGATGGGAAGAGGAAGCGACGCGACAACGCTCAGCGTTCCAGAGGGGGAGAGAAAAAATGGAGAAAACGGAAGCGTACAGGTCACGAAGAACGTCCAAGTCCAATCTGAAGATTGATAAGAGCAAAGACCGCGTCAGCCTCGAGAGGAAAAAAAGGGAGATCCGACCAAAACTGAGGCTCACCTTCGAGGAAAGCCAGCAATCCCTGCCATCGAGAG
Source organism: Mrakia gelida (assembly GCA_024345305.1). NCBI lineage: Eukaryota > Fungi > Basidiomycota > Tremellomycetes > Cystofilobasidiales > Mrakiaceae > Mrakia > Mrakia gelida. The sequence continues at coordinate 211,490 of BRON01000021.1, forward strand.
AATGGCTGTACACAAGGTTCCACCGGAGGGGTCCATATCGTCTGCAGGTAACGAAGGTCGTCCTCCTCCAGATAAGGATCGCCTTGATCTACTCGAAGGTCGTGAAGGTGGGCGAGGAGGCGGTGAATCCGTTGAGTCAAGATCCCTCTAGCCTCGTTGAGAAGGTAATCTTGGGAGGTGAGAGGGATGGTGAGAAGAACACAACGAAGTCGGATCGAGAGAGCTGAGCAGCGGGGCGAGGAAACGGGATCGAGGAGGTGGGCGACGTTTCGGACGACGGTAGCGAGTCTTCGAGCGAGGTAGGTGGCCTTGGATCGTCGTTGAGTTCGTCGAGGGCCTGAGAAAACAAAGCGGGCGAACCTGGGTGAGCTGGATGCTCGAAGCAGCAAGGTTCGAAAGAAAAAGAAAGAAGGAAGGAAGAACTCACGGACGGGGCAGGTTGGGACGGAACCGAAGGAGGAGCTGAAACACGAAAGACGACGTTCAGCCAAGCGGGAAAGGCTGAAACGAAACAGAAACAGGCAGGCATCGCATCTCACTTTGAGTGGACCTTGGGAGCAAGCAGGACCAAAGAGGCAAGCCAGGAGCTGAAAGAAGGAGAGGGAGGAATGGGAGTCGGTCAGTCGGGGCGTGATAGAGAAAGGGAGAGGGGAGACGAACTTACAACAGATACGGTAAGATAAACCGCAAAGCCTCCCACCTATCAAAGAAGGTGTACATGGAGAAAGTGAGAGAGCAGGAGGAGGAGGGATAACCAAGAAAAGGTGTAACGAGCGAGGGAGGAGGGAAGGAGGGAGATGGAAGAGCATAAGAAGAAAGGAAAAGATTTTCTAATATAGCAAGGAAACGTCGGGCGCAGCAAATCAAAACTTCCCAAAAAAAACAACGTGAAACAGCGAGAGACCAAGACGAAACGGAACGAAAGACGAAAGGAGACGACGCGACGAGGACTGAAACAAAAACGCCACCGGTTCGGAGAGACAAAACGTGAAAACGAAAGAGGATGGGAAACTAAAACGCTGAGGAGCTAGGACGCGTCCCAAAAGGGGAGGAAAAGAAAGGGGAGACGGAACCGTCTTCTTCCAGCCAACTCCAACGGGAGTAATCCTCCAACGAACGCGTCTCGCTCTGATCGATGAGGTCCCGAAGAGAGCGTTGGATGTGTTGTCGCTGCTGGGGATCTCTCCACGCGAACTGGAACTCGTAGTTGTAGGAAGGAAGAGCTAGGGAGTCGTGCTCGGTTTGAAGGAACCACTGGAGAACGTCCTGAAAGGGCTCCGTATCCGCGCGTTCGTTCCCGACGAAGATCCTGACGGAGTCTTGGAAGAGACCTGCGACCCATCGTTCGTGGTCGTCCGGTTCGGATGAATCTCGAATGAGAGGGTAGGTGAAGAATCCGTCGTAGGTGTCGAGGAGGGAGGCGAAGGAGAGGGTGAGGGGATAGTCGAAGGAAAGGGTGGATTCGTGGAGAGCAGCGAAGAGGGCAACGCTTCGATGGACGAAGGAGTGGGTGGCGGCAAGTTGGTACCAAGGGAGGTTGGGGTAGACGAGACTGTGGTGGATGGTAGGATTGAAGGAGGTGCTGAAGTCGGAGGGAGACTCTTGCCGTTCGCACTCCCTCTCCGAGAGTCGAGCGGCGAGGTCCCGAACTTGATAATCTCCTGGTCCGAGGACGGTTTGATCCCGATCGCGCTCGTAGGCGTCGTAGGCTCCTTCCGCTTCTTCATGATGACTACGAGCTCCAGGAGCGAACCCAGAATAGAAGAAGTGGATCCGTCGGAGGAAGGGAAGTCCATGGCAGCGAAGGTGGTGGGCGAGATCGTAGTCAGGTCCGTCGTCGATGTGGCCCTTGAGGGACGCATAGTAGGACCTGAAGGCCTCGACAGAGAGGGGTAGGCGAGCGATCTGGGCGGTGTTGAGGCGAAGCTCTTCGACAAAATCTCCGTAAACCAGCGGCGAGGTGCTGAAGAAGGAAAGGGAAGGAGAAGGAGCAGCGGTCAGCGAGAGAGAACAGGTCGAGAACGTTCTATCCACGCACTTGAGTCCCCAGACGTTCAGTCTGCTACTGAGAGGAAAGCTTCTGGCGAAAGAAGAGAAGAGAAGGTCAGCAAGAGACGAGGAGAGCAAACGCAGAGAATCAAACTCGAGCTCACGGCTGCTCCTTCGCTGGACCAGCTTCGATCTTCGTACCGAACACTCCGTTGGGATTCCCGAAGTAATCGATCCAGTGATGTGATCTGCTGATGGTGACAACTCGGTAGCGATGAGGGAGGGAGAGGCGACGAAACTGACGAGAGACGAGGAGGAGGTGGGCTGAACCGGGCGAGGGAGCGAAGGCCGAAGAGCCGTAGGGAGCGTCTCCGTCGAAGACGAAGTAGAGGATCCTACTGATCACGTCTTCAGGGAAGAGGAGATGCTCGCGAGAAGCGAGAGGGGAGAGGAGAGGAAGGGAAGCGAGGGAGGAGAGAGTGTGGGAAAAGGACGGAGGAAGGAACGAGCTCATGGAAGTCAGGCGGAGAAGAACGACCGACGGCTTGACTCTAGATCGAACGGTCTTCGTGTCAAACATAAATCTGTAGAAAAGCCATCACCAAAAAGTGAAAAAAAAGAGACCGAAATGAACAACGACTATTTGAAAAAAAGGCGACGGAAGAGGCTCGACGAGTGAAAGCGAAAAAGAAAGGAACACTGCCAGCAAAGGAACCCGAGCAAAGAAGAGAAACCTGGGATCAAGTGGAGGACGTAAGGGGGTGAAAAAAAGATACAGAAGAGCCGTCGTTCTCTAGCCAGGTCCATCTACAATAGGTCGACAAAGATACACCACCAAAGAAGGCCTTGACTCGAACAACATCTCGAATCTGAACGCGTTCCTCTACCGACCATCCCGAGAAACAAAAAGTACAAGAAGGGGCCTCGCGATGCAGAGGAACAAGAGTGCCAGCCTTGAACCACCTCAAAACGTCTGAAAACCTCTCCGTCCGAGCGCGTTCGTTGCGGACGAGAACTCGGACGCTGTCCTCGAATCGACCCTCGATCCAGCGTTCCTCCTGCAGGGGGTGGGAAGAATCCTGTTGAAAAGGGTAGATCATGAATCCGTCGAGGGTGTCGAGGAGGGAGTCGAAGGAGAGGGTGAGCCGACCAGGAGGAGGAAGCCGACGACCGTGAAGGGCGGGGAGGATCGCGGCCGCTCTTTGTTCGGAAGAGAGCACACAGATCTGGATGTACCACGAGAGGCGAAGATAGACGAAGTTCCTATGGAGAAGAGGGTCGACGGAGGTGCTGAAAATAGGGGGATGGTCCGGATGACCGTCGATGAAGCGCTCAGCGACACGAGCGGCCGTAGTCTCAAAGTTGATAGTCTCCTGGACCGATGATGTTTTGATTTCGAGATCGCTCGTAAGCATCGTAGGCTCCTTCCGGTTCTTGACGGCTGCTTTGAGCATCGAGGGTGAGGCCGGAGTAGTAAAAGTGGATTTGTCGAAGGGAGGGGAGTCCGTCTTCGGAGAGAGGGTGGACGAGTTCAGGGAAGGATTGACCGCAAAGCCGCTCCAGAAGGTGGAAAGCCTCGAACCTGCAGGGACGCGGGCGTGTTGGGAGGTGTTGAGTCGAACCTCCTCGACGTAGTCTCCGTAGCGAAGACGCGACGCGACGCTGCGAACGAAGAGAAGAAGAAGAAAAGAGCGAAGAGCAAAGTGAGCAAAGAAAGCTTGGTACCCCAGTGCACCCAACAAGAGCTCGAACCAAGGGGTGAAAACCTTCAAGAAGAGCCGGAGAGGATCGAGAAGCGAGAAGGAAAAGAGGGCTCACACGTTTCGTTTCCCCGAGACGTATCCGGTTCGACCTCCTTCGATAGATACCCGCCAAAAAGAGAGAAGTAGACGACCCAGTGATGCGAGCGACTGATGGTGATAGATCGAAGTCGATGGGGGAGGGAAAGGCGACGGAACTGGCGAGAAACGAGGAGGAAGTGGGCTGAATCTGGAGAGGGAGCGAAGGCGGAGGAACCGTAGGGAGCGTCTCCATCGAAGACGAAAAAAAGGATCCTACTGATCACTACCTCAGGGAAGGAGACCGGCTCCCGAGGAGCGAGAAGGGGAGGAAGAAGGAAGGGAAGCGAGAGGAGATAGAGAAGGGAAAGAGGGAGGAGGAAGGGGCGAGCTCATGAGAGAAGAAGAAGGTCGAAGCAGGTAGAGATCAATCGAAAAACTTAGCCATGACAACCTTCAAGCTCGTGCAATTGGCCTGGAAAGCATCCCAGCCTCTTCCGATTCACAGCTCGGTGAGACCCTGGGGACGGAAGAGGAAGACGACGGCCGGAAGAGGAAGGAGGAAGGGCGGAGGAGCGGCCCGTGCAGAGAAGTGGTGGAATCCTCCTCCGAGCTCCTTTCGAAAAATTTGAACTGACAGAACGAAGGAAGCATACAATTCAGACCACAGGTCACTTTTCAAAAGTGAAAAAAGTGAAAGGGGGAAGGAGGGGGAGGGAAAAACGTGGAAAACGAGGGAGGGGGGGGAAAGGGAAAAGGGTCGTTTTGGGAGCTCGAAAACGAGCTCCTCCAGCGTGAAAGAGGCCCAAAATTTCAAAACGCGAAATCGAAAAATTTGAACGGGGCGAAGTTGCGAAGCAAAATTTGTGATTTTCTGAGCCAGGTTTAAAAATCGCAGCTGCAAAACTGAGGCTGCCCCGAGAAGTCAAAAAGTTGGAGCGCGTTGTGAAGTGGTTAATCTAGCAAGCTAGTCTAACCCATTTGAGGAGGAGGGCACAAGAGGAAGAGCGGAGGTCAGCTCGAAGAAACGTCAGGGCTGTCGAAAGCAAAAACTCACGATGCATCATAGTCCAATCTCCGTGATGAGGATCGGAAAGATCAAAAACGTCTTGCTTGGGAGCATCTGGAAGAGAAGAAAGAAAAGAGATCAGCCCTCGACTGCTGGCGGCGAAAGAAAGAGGTGAGCTCGTGAAAGAAGACCGACCCTGGAAGTGTCGTCCCTCTCCTCCCACCACTCCTCCCACATGCTCCTCCCTATCCGTCGTCTGAGGAGCTCTCCCAACAGCTCCTTGGACCTCTTCCTTCGAGGGAGGTGGAAGCGTAGCGGTAGCGAGAGAACGTCGAGTCGAGGAGATCGTGGGGGAGAAGAGGAGGTGGGGACGAGAAGCGAGAGTTGTTGTTGTTGTTGAGAGGAGGCGAGAGGAGGAGGTGGTGACTGCTGTTCGGAAGAGAAGTCGAGAAGCCATTGGTGCTTTGTGGGTTGTTGGTAGTTTTGGGATGGATGTGGTTTGGGGGAAAGGATGAGGAGGAAAGAGAAGCGGGCTCCTCACGCCTCTCTTTGCTCCGCGCTGACCTCAGCCCGAGGACAGTAGCAGTGCAGGGTCGAGAGAGGGAAGGAAACTATAAAACAAATGCACGATTGTCTGGAGAGCTCTTAACGCGTAGGAGAGGCTTTGTACGGATAGTGTAGACGCGCAGAGGAGCGGCGGGAGTCAGCGTCTTCTTTTCGTTCTGTTTTGTCCAAAATCAGAGAAGGCCGAGAGTTCGATTGGTGTCAATTGCTAGAGAACTTCGACTGAAATGAATGCGAGATGAAACGGAAAGGACATTTGGATTTAAGCACACTCGGAGAGAAAGAGAGAAACGTCGAACGAGTTCCATCTTCCCTCGTCGACGTCGCGTCGAAAGATGGCCGGACTGAACGATGAAGGACCTTCTCGGCGAGAAACAAGCGAAGATACGGATGCTATGATTAGCCCCTTCTTTGATCGGAGTTGCAGCAGCAGGAGCGAAGGGACAAACCTCTGATCTCCCCATCTCTCACACCTTGCTCACCTCGCCTCCCCTCCTCCCTCGCTTCTCTTCCTCAGCCTTCATCGGAACAACTTCAGCAAGACAGGGAGCCACAAATCTAGGAAGTTAAAGATGACGATCAGCTTCCATTTCTTGGAAAAAGAAAAGCGGAGAGCACTCACAGCGTCCCGATCCAAGCCTTCCAAATCGTCAAACCCATCACAATCAACCACAACGCCACAACAGCGCACGAGAGGATAGTCCCCAGCACTCGGAATGTAGGAGAATTGAGCTCTTTGGCGAGAGCGGTGGTGGAAGTAGCGAAGACGCCGAGAGGGAAGGTGAAAGCCCTGATCGAAGACGCGTCGAGGAGGGTTAGAAAACGAGAGAGCAAAGCTCGGGGAGTCGGAAGAGAAGAATCAAACTCACCACCAGCCCATATTAAACGGAAGGGTAGTTTTGACTGCCAGATGAACGATCGTTCCAACTGCCTGAACGAGCCAAAACAGTCCCAGACCCCAGATGACGAGAGCGACGCTTTTGGAACGAACCAAGGACGCGTCAAGTCAGCTTCTAGTTCTGCAGGGAGCCAGCAAGGAGAAGAACTCACGGAATCGTACAGGCGTAGATGGCCAGAGCAGCTACTTTGCCTTCCTCGATCGAAAGGGAGCCGACTCCCAGTCCGTCGGGAGTTCGAGAGAGGTCGAGGAGGACGGAGGAGAGTTTGAGGAGGGCGAAGGCTCCTTGACCGCAAGGACCTGCGACGAACAGAAACGAGGTGAAGTCAATAAAAAGCAGACGAAAGAAGGGAGAGGGAGAAAGAACAAACCTAAAGGGAGGAAGGAAGAGACGATCTGAGCAGCGGGAGGAGGCTGGAAGGAGGATGGAGTCGATCAGCGACGGTGGGCAGGTCGAGGAGAGGAAGATTGGCGGCAGACGCACTTTATGAATAGCCAGTCTCGCGAAGTAGAGAGCCATGAGAAGGAACGCCAGTGGGAATCCCGTTCCCCAGAGGACTGTTCGTTCAAAAGGACGCGTCGAGCAAACTCAGGTCAGCAACGGTTCGGCCGAAGACGAGGAGAAACGAGGTCACCACTGACTGTAGGAGACGTAGACTGTCAATCTGAAGAAAGAAGAACAAATACACGAAGTCAGCATCTTGTGAAAGGAGGGACGAGGAAATCGAGACTGACCTGGCGTGACTCGGAGGCAAGATGGTCGCTACGATACCGCCCGAAGCTGCCGTGACGATGGTCGAGACGACGGGAAGAAGCCAGATGCCTGAGATGTCGGCGAAGGTGTGTTTTTGATAGAGGAACTGATGGACAGAAGAAGGCAACGCGCGTCAGGCGAGTCGAGATAGATCTGAGCGACCTGAGAGAAGGAAATGATTGAATGAAAAGACAAACCATGACGATAGGAAGTCCGATGGCTGATCCGAGAATGAGGAGAGAGTTAGATCAGTGAGTTCGAGGAAGAGAAAGAAGAGAGAGCGTCGTGATCAAAGAAGAACGTCGAAACTCACAAATGGCAACAGAAATCACCACGTTGATCCACCAGAGCACCCAGGCCAGTATAACCCATCTGTAGATTCGAATCGCGCACAAGAATCAGCTCTGTACCCCTCCCTCTCATCCCTCTCTCTCTCTCTCTCTACTCACCGATGTCCAAACGCAGGAGAAACCGAGAGCACCATCATGTTCACGATCGTCGAGAAACCCATCGAGAACGTTCCGAGGAACAGCGATTGCGAAGGATGGAAGATCATCGCCTTCCAGAGGGACGGGTAGAGGATGTAACGAGCGCTGGGAACGCGAATGTACCGATTGGATCAGCTCAAGTTCTCCCTCCCTCCTGCCTTCTTTTCGTCGCAGAGATCGAACCGAGGGGAAAGATGCTCACCAAGACATCCCCAGTATGGCCAGAAATAGGACGATGTTAAAGACGAAGATGACCTGCAGAGGAACAATCCAAATCAAGTCAGCTCTGTCGCCCTCTCTCCTTTCCCCTTTCTTTCCCTCGCTCGTTCGACGCACATTCGCAACGTTCTTCAACCCTTTGAACTGATACGGCAGCTCGTGAAGCAAGATAGAGGTTATACCAGTCCCCATCGTACAGGAAAACCTGTCCGATCCAAGGAACGAACGAACCGAGTCAGCTTCCACCTTGTCTCTCCTCCCTTCGCCTTGGTCTCGTTTCGTATCAACTCACCAACTAGGAGTGAAATGCCTAATCCTCCTCTTCATTTCCCTCGTCCTCCTTCCCTCGTTTCTGTTTCTATTCTGATCGCCCAGGAGGAGGAGTTCTTCTTGCGTTCGAGACGTTTCAGCGCAAGCGGGAGGATGGAGAGAGGTCGGTGAGCTCGACGAGTTTGAAGGCAGGGGTTCGGTCTGAGTACAAGTCATTGCTACTGGAGCGTTCTTGGTGCAAGGGATGTCCATCATCTTGGTCGGAGGGAGCTGAGGTCTGCTTGGTGGTGGTTAGGAGGGGAAAAGCTGCATTCGGAAGAGGTGGGAGTCACAAGGGAGGAGACCAGAAGGATTCGGATTGAAAGAGACTCGAATTCCGAAGAGACATAATTGCGACGCGGTTTCTATGTTAGAACCCGCTTTTCTCTGAGCATACGAGGAGCTTTCGAGACGATAGATGCTTCCCTTCCTGGAGACGTTCAAAAAATCAAGCACATTCCCAATCTAGAAAACGAGATAAAACTGACTGCAGCTCTCTCCTCTCCCTCCCCTTCCCCCGCTCCCTTGCCTCCTCCAACCCCAAACCTAAGCCAACACCCTCTCCAACTCCCTCTTCTTCTCCTCGCTCAACTTCTCCGGCAGCGTCACGTTCCACTTCACGATCAGATCTCCTCTCTTCTTCACGCTTCCAGCCTTCGAGATGGGCATCCCTCGTTCTGGGATCCTCGTCTCCTTGCCTGGCTGAACGATGGCTGCTGGAACGGGGATGGCCGTGGTGGTTCCGTCGAGGAGGGTGACGGTTCGTCGTCACCCTCCCTCTCACCCTCCTCGAAGCCCTCACCTCGAAAGGAACGACCACCCGAACCGTCACCCTCCTCGACGGAACCACCACGGCCATCCCCGTTCCAGCAGCCATCGTTCAGCCAGGCAAGGAGACGAGGATCCCAGAACGAGGGATGCCCATCTCGAAGGCTGGAAGCGTGAAGAAGAGAGGAGATCTGATCGTGAAGTGGAACGTGACGCTGCCGGAGAAGTTGAGCGAGGAGAAGAAGAGGGAGTTGGAGAGGGTGTTGGCTTAGGTTTGGGGTTGGAGGAGGCAAGGGAGCGGGGGAAGGGGAGGGAGAGGAGAGAGCTGCAGTCAGTTTTATCTCGTTTTCTAGATTGGGAATGTGCTTGATTTTTTGAACGTCTCCAGGAAGGGAAGCATCTATCGTCTCGAAAGCTCCTCGTATGCTCAGAGAAAAGCGGGTTCTAACATAGAAACCGCGTCGCAATTATGTCTCTTCGGAATTCGAGTCTCTTTCAATCCGAATCCTTCTGGTCTCCTCCCTTGTGACTCCCACCTCTTCCGAATGCAGCTTTTCCCCTCCTAACCACCACCAAGCAGACCTCAGCTCCCTCCGACCAAGATGATGGACATCCCTTGCACCAAGAACGCTCCAGTAGCAATGACTTGTACTCAGACCGAACCCCTGCCTTCAAACTCGTCGAGCTCACCGACCTCTCTCCATCCTCCCGCTTGCGCTGAAACGTCTCGAACGCAAGAAGAACTCCTCCTCCTGGGCGATCAGAATAGAAACAGAAACGAGGGAAGGAGGACGAGGGAAATGAAGAGGAGGATTAGGCATTTCACTCCTAGTTGGTGAGTTGATACGAAACGAGACCAAGGCGAAGGGAGGAGAGACAAGGTGGAAGCTGACTCGGTTCGTTCGTTCCTTGGATCGGACAGGTTTTCCTGTACGATGGGGACTGGTATAACCTCTATCTTGCTTCACGAGCTGCCGTATCAGTTCAAAGGGTTGAAGAACGTTGCGAATGTGCGTCGAACGAGCGAGGGAAAGAAAGGGGAAAGGAGAGAGGGCGACAGAGCTGACTTGATTTGGATTGTTCCTCTGCAGGTCATCTTCGTCTTTAACATCGTCCTATTTCTGGCCATACTGGGGATGTCTTGGTGAGCATCTTTCCCCTCGGTTCGATCTCTGCGACGAAAAGAAGGCAGGAGGGAGGGAGAACTTGAGCTGATCCAATCGGTACATTCGCGTTCCCAGCGCTCGTTACATCCTCTACCCGTCCCTCTGGAAGGCGATGATCTTCCATCCTTCGCAATCGCTGTTCCTCGGAACGTTCTCGATGGGTTTCTCGACGATCGTGAACATGATGGTGCTCTCGGTTTCTCCTGCGTTTGGACATCGGTGAGTAGAGAGAGAGAGAGAGAGGGATGAGAGGGAGGGGTACAGAGCTGATTCTTGTGCGCGATTCGAATCTACAGATGGGTTATACTGGCCTGGGTGCTCTGGTGGATCAACGTGGTGATTTCTGTTGCCATTTGTGAGTTTCGACGTTCTTCTTTGATCACGACGCTCTCTCTTCTTTCTCTTCCTCGAACTCACTGATCTAACTCTCTCCTCATTCTCGGATCAGCCATCGGACTTCCTATCGTCATGGTTTGTCTTTTCATTCAATCATTTCCTTCTCTCAGGTCGCTCAGATCTATCTCGACTCGCCTGACGCGCGTTGCCTTCTTCTGTCCATCAGTTCCTCTATCAAAAACACACCTTCGCCGACATCTCAGGCATCTGGCTTCTTCCCGTCGTCTCGACCATCGTCACGGCAGCTTCGGGCGGTATCGTAGCGACCATCTTGCCTCCGAGTCACGCCAGGTCAGTCTCGATTTCCTCGTCCCTCCTTTCACAAGATGCTGACTTCGTGTATTTGTTCTTCTTTCTTCAGATTGACAGTCTACGTCTCCTACAGTCAGTGGTGACCTCGTTTCTCCTCGTCTTCGGCCGAACCGTTGCTGACCTGAGTTTGCTCGACGCGTCCTTTTGAACGAACAGTCCTCTGGGGAACGGGATTCCCACTGGCGTTCCTTCTCATGGCTCTCTACTTCGCGAGACTGGCTATTCATAAAGTGCGTCTGCCGCCAATCTTCCTCTCCTCGACCTGCCCACCGTCGCTGATCGACTCCATCCTCCTTCCAGCCTCCTCCCGCTGCTCAGATCGTCTCTTCCTTCCTCCCTTTAGGTTTGTTCTTTCTCCCTCTCCCTTCTTTCGTCTGCTTTTTATTGACTTCACCTCGTTTCTGTTCGTCGCAGGTCCTTGCGGTCAAGGAGCCTTCGCCCTCCTCAAACTCTCCTCCGTCCTCCTCGACCTCTCTCGAACTCCCGACGGACTGGGAGTCGGCTCCCTTTCGATCGAGGAAGGCAAAGTAGCTGCTCTGGCCATCTACGCCTGTACGATTCCGTGAGTTCTTCTCCTTGCTGGCTCCCTGCAGAACTAGAAGCTGACTTGACGCGTCCTTGGTTCGTTCCAAAAGCGTCGCTCTCGTCATCTGGGGTCTGGGACTGTTTTGGCTCGTTCAGGCAGTTGGAACGATCGTTCATCTGGCAGTCAAAACTACCCTTCCGTTTAATATGGGCTGGTGGTGAGTTTGATTCTTCTCTTCCGACTCCCCGAGCTTTGCTCTCTCGTTTTCTAACCCTCCTCGACGCGTCTTCGATCAGGGCTTTCACCTTCCCTCTCGGCGTCTTCGCTACTTCCACCACCGCTCTCGCCAAAGAGCTCAATTCTCCTACATTCCGAGTGCTGGGGACTATCCTCTCGTGCGCTGTTGTGGCGTTGTGGTTGATTGTGATGGGTTTGACGATTTGGAAGGCTTGGATCGGGACGCTGTGAGTGCTCTCCGCTTTTCTTTTTCCAAGAAATGGAAGCTGATCGTCATCTTTAACTTCCTAGATTTGTGGCTCCCTGTCTTGCTGAAGTTGTTCCGATGAAGGCTGAGGAAGAGAAGCGAGGGAGGAGGGGAGGCGAGGTGAGCAAGGTGTGAGAGATGGGGAGATCAGAGGTTTGTCCCTTCGCTCCTGCTGCTGCAACTCCGATCAAAGAAGGGGCTAATCATAGCATCCGTATCTTCGCTTGTTTCTCGCCGAGAAGGTCCTTCATCGTTCAGTCCGGCCATCTTTCGACGCGACGTCGACGAGGGAAGATGGAACTCGTTCGACGTTTCTCTCTTTCTCTCCGAGTGTGCTTAAATCCAAATGTCCTTTCCGTTTCATCTCGCATTCATTTCAGTCGAAGTTCTCTAGCAATTGACACCAATCGAACTCTCGGCCTTCTCTGATTTTGGACAAAACAGAACGAAAAGAAGACGCTGACTCCCGCCGCTCCTCTGCGCGTCTACACTATCCGTACAAAGCCTCTCCTACGCGTTAAGAGCTCTCCAGACAATCGTGCATTTGTTTTATAGTTTCCTTCCCTCTCTCGACCCTGCACTGCTACTGTCCTCGGGCTGAGGTCAGCGCGGAGCAAAGAGAGGCGTGAGGAGCCCGCTTCTCTTTCCTCCTCATCCTTTCCCCCAAACCACATCCATCCCAAAACTACCAACAACCCACAAAGCACCAATGGCTTCTCGACTTCTCTTCCGAACAGCAGTCACCACCTCCTCCTCTCGCCTCCTCTCAACAACAACAACAACTCTCGCTTCTCGTCCCCACCTCCTCTTCTCCCCCACGATCTCCTCGACTCGACGTTCTCTCGCTACCGCTACGCTTCCACCTCCCTCGAAGGAAGAGGTCCAAGGAGCTGTTGGGAGAGCTCCTCAGACGACGGATAGGGAGGAGCATGTGGGAGGAGTGGTGGGAGGAGAGGGACGACACTTCCAGGGTCGGTCTTCTTTCACGAGCTCACCTCTTTCTTTCGCCGCCAGCAGTCGAGGGCTGATCTCTTTTCTTTCTTCTCTTCCAGATGCTCCCAAGCAAGACGTTTTTGATCTTTCCGATCCTCATCACGGAGATTGGACTATGATGCATCGTGAGTTTTTGCTTTCGACAGCCCTGACGTTTCTTCGAGCTGACCTCCGCTCTTCCTCTTGTGCCCTCCTCCTCAAATGGGTTAGACTAGCTTGCTAGATTAACCACTTCACAACGCGCTCCAACTTTTTGACTTCTCGGGGCAGCCTCAGTTTTGCAGCTGCGATTTTTAAACCTGGCTCAGAAAATCACAAATTTTGCTTCGCAACTTCGCCCCGTTCAAATTTTTCGATTTCGCGTTTTGAAATTTTGGGCCTCTTTCACGCTGGAGGAGCTCGTTTTCGAGCTCCCAAAACGACCCTTTTCCCTTTCCCCCCCCTCCCTCGTTTTCCACGTTTTTCCCTCCCCCTCCTTCCCCCTTTCACTTTTTTCACTTTTGAAAAGTGACCTGTGGTCTGAATTGTATGCTTCCTTCGTTCTGTCAGTTCAAATTTTTCGAAAGGAGCTCGGAGGAGGATTCCACCACTTCTCTGCACGGGCCGCTCCTCCGCCCTTCCTCCTTCCTCTTCCGGCCGTCGTCTTCCTCTTCCGTCCCCAGGGTCTCACCGAGCTGTGAATCGGAAGAGGCTGGGATGCTTTCCAGGCCAATTGCACGAGCTTGAAGGTTGTCATGGCTAAGTTTTTCGATTGATCTCTACCTGCTTCGACCTTCTTCTTCTCTCATGAGCTCGCCCCTTCCTCCTCCCTCTTTCCCTTCTCTATCTCCTCTCGCTTCCCTTCCTTCTTCCTCCCCTTCTCGCTCCTCGGGAGCCGGTCTCCTTCCCTGAGGTAGTGATCAGTAGGATCCTTTTTTTCGTCTTCGATGGAGACGCTCCCTACGGTTCCTCCGCCTTCGCTCCCTCTCCAGATTCAGCCCACTTCCTCCTCGTTTCTCGCCAGTTCCGTCGCCTTTCCCTCCCCCATCGACTTCGATCTATCACCATCAGTCGCTCGCATCACTGGGTCGTCTACTTCTCTCTTTTTGGCGGGTATCTATCGAAGGAGGTCGAACCGGATACGTCTCGGGGAAACGAAACGTGTGAGCCCTCTTTTCCTTCTCGCTTCTCGATCCTCTCCGGCTCTTCTTGAAGGTTTTCACCCCTTGGTTCGAGCTCTTGTTGGGTGCACTGGGGTACCAAGCTTTCTTTGCTCACTTTGCTCTTCGCTCTTTTCTTCTTCTTCTCTTCGTTCGCAGCGTCGCGTCGCGTCTTCGCTACGGAGACTACGTCGAGGAGGTTCGACTCAACACCTCCCAACACGCCCGCGTCCCTGCAGGTTCGAGGCTTTCCACCTTCTGGAGCGGCTTTGCGGTCAATCCTTCCCTGAACTCGTCCACCCTCTCTCCGAAGACGGACTCCCCTCCCTTCGACAAATCCACTTTTACTACTCCGGCCTCACCCTCGATGCTCAAAGCAGCCGTCAAGAACCGGAAGGAGCCTACGATGCTTACGAGCGATCTCGAAATCAAAACATCATCGGTCCAGGAGACTATCAACTTTGAGACTACGGCCGCTCGTGTCGCTGAGCGCTTCATCGACGGTCATCCGGACCATCCCCCTATTTTCAGCACCTCCGTCGACCCTCTTCTCCATAGGAACTTCGTCTATCTTCGCCTCTCGTGGTACATCCAGATCTGTGTGCTCTCTTCCGAACAAAGAGCGGCCGCGATCCTCCCCGCCCTTCACGGTCGTCGGCTTCCTCCTCCTGGTCGGCTCACCCTCTCCTTCGACTCCCTCCTCGACACCCTCGACGGATTCATGATCTACCCTTTTCAACAGGATTCTTCCCACCCCCTGCAGGAGGAACGCTGGATCGAGGGTCGATTCGAGGACAGCGTCCGAGTTCTCGTCCGCAACGAACGCGCTCGGACGGAGAGGTTTTCAGACGTTTTGAGGTGGTTCAAGGCTGGCACTCTTGTTCCTCTGCATCGCGAGGCCCCTTCTTGTACTTTTTGTTTCTCGGGATGGTCGGTAGAGGAACGCGTTCAGATTCGAGATGTTGTTCGAGTCAAGGCCTTCTTTGGTGGTGTATCTTTGTCGACCTATTGTAGATGGACCTGGCTAGAGAACGACGGCTCTTCTGTATCTTTTTTTCACCCCCTTACGTCCTCCACTTGATCCCAGGTTTCTCTTCTTTGCTCGGGTTCCTTTGCTGGCAGTGTTCCTTTCTTTTTCGCTTTCACTCGTCGAGCCTCTTCCGTCGCCTTTTTTTCAAATAGTCGTTGTTCATTTCGGTCTCTTTTTTTTCACTTTTTGGTGATGGCTTTTCTACAGATTTATGTTTGACACGAAGACCGTTCGATCTAGAGTCAAGCCGTCGGTCGTTCTTCTCCGCCTGACTTCCATGAGCTCGTTCCTTCCTCCGTCCTTTTCCCACACTCTCTCCTCCCTCGCTTCCCTTCCTCTCCTCTCCCCTCTCGCTTCTCGCGAGCATCTCCTCTTCCCTGAAGACGTGATCAGTAGGATCCTCTACTTCGTCTTCGACGGAGACGCTCCCTACGGCTCTTCGGCCTTCGCTCCCTCGCCCGGTTCAGCCCACCTCCTCCTCGTCTCTCGTCAGTTTCGTCGCCTCTCCCTCCCTCATCGCTACCGAGTTGTCACCATCAGCAGATCACATCACTGGATCGATTACTTCGGGAATCCCAACGGAGTGTTCGGTACGAAGATCGAAGCTGGTCCAGCGAAGGAGCAGCCGTGAGCTCGAGTTTGATTCTCTGCGTTTGCTCTCCTCGTCTCTTGCTGACCTTCTCTTCTCTTCTTTCGCCAGAAGCTTTCCTCTCAGTAGCAGACTGAACGTCTGGGGACTCAAGTGCGTGGATAGAACGTTCTCGACCTGTTCTCTCTCGCTGACCGCTGCTCCTTCTCCTTCCCTTTCCTTCTTCAGCACCTCGCCGCTGGTTTACGGAGATTTTGTCGAAGAGCTTCGCCTCAACACCGCCCAGATCGCTCGCCTACCCCTCTCTGTCGAGGCCTTCAGGTCCTACTATGCGTCCCTCAAGGGCCACATCGACGACGGACCTGACTACGATCTCGCCCACCACCTTCGCTGCCATGGACTTCCCTTCCTCCGACGGATCCACTTCTTCTATTCTGGGTTCGCTCCTGGAGCTCGTAGTCATCATGAAGAAGCGGAAGGAGCCTACGACGCCTACGAGCGCGATCGGGATCAAACCGTCCTCGGACCAGGAGATTATCAAGTTCGGGACCTCGCCGCTCGACTCTCGGAGAGGGAGTGCGAACGGCAAGAGTCTCCCTCCGACTTCAGCACCTCCTTCAATCCTACCATCCACCACAGTCTCGTCTACCCCAACCTCCCTTGGTACCAACTTGCCGCCACCCACTCCTTCGTCCATCGAAGCGTTGCCCTCTTCGCTGCTCTCCACGAATCCACCCTTTCCTTCGACTATCCCCTCACCCTCTCCTTCGCCTCCCTCCTCGACACCTACGACGGATTCTTCACCTACCCTCTCATTCGAGATTCATCCGAACCGGACGACCACGAACGATGGGTCGCAGGTCTCTTCCAAGACTCCGTCAGGATCTTCGTCGGGAACGAACGCGCGGATACGGAGCCCTTTCAGGACGTTCTCCAGTGGTTCCTTCAAACCGAGCACGACTCCCTAGCTCTTCCTTCCTACAACTACGAGTTCCAGTTCGCGTGGAGAGATCCCCAGCAGCGACAACACATCCAACGCTCTCTTCGGGACCTCATCGATCAGAGCGAGACGCGTTCGTTGGAGGATTACTCCCGTTGGAGTTGGCTGGAAGAAGACGGTTCCGTCTCCCCTTTCTTTTCCTCCCCTTTTGGGACGCGTCCTAGCTCCTCAGCGTTTTAGTTTCCCATCCTCTTTCGTTTTCACGTTTTGTCTCTCCGAACCGGTGGCGTTTTTGTTTCAGTCCTCGTCGCGTCGTCTCCTTTCGTCTTTCGTTCCGTTTCGTCTTGGTCTCTCGCTGTTTCACGTTGTTTTTTTTGGGAAGTTTTGATTTGCTGCGCCCGACGTTTCCTTGCTATATTAGAAAATCTTTTCCTTTCTTCTTATGCTCTTCCATCTCCCTCCTTCCCTCCTCCCTCGCTCGTTACACCTTTTCTTGGTTATCCCTCCTCCTCCTGCTCTCTCACTTTCTCCATGTACACCTTCTTTGATAGGTGGGAGGCTTTGCGGTTTATCTTACCGTATCTGTTGTAAGTTCGTCTCCCCTCTCCCTTTCTCTATCACGCCCCGACTGACCGACTCCCATTCCTCCCTCTCCTTCTTTCAGCTCCTGGCTTGCCTCTTTGGTCCTGCTTGCTCCCAAGGTCCACTCAAAGTGAGATGCGATGCCTGCCTGTTTCTGTTTCGTTTCAGCCTTTCCCGCTTGGCTGAACGTCGTCTTTCGTGTTTCAGCTCCTCCTTCGGTTCCGTCCCAACCTGCCCCGTCCGTGAGTTCTTCCTTCCTTCTTTCTTTTTCTTTCGAACCTTGCTGCTTCGAGCATCCAGCTCACCCAGGTTCGCCCGCTTTGTTTTCTCAGGCCCTCGACGAACTCAACGACGATCCAAGGCCACCTACCTCGCTCGAAGACTCGCTACCGTCGTCCGAAACGTCGCCCACCTCCTCGATCCCGTTTCCTCGCCCCGCTGCTCAGCTCTCTCGATCCGACTTCGTTGTGTTCTTCTCACCATCCCTCTCACCT
This sequence comes from Mrakia gelida, assembly GCA_024345305.1. NCBI lineage: Eukaryota > Fungi > Basidiomycota > Tremellomycetes > Cystofilobasidiales > Mrakiaceae > Mrakia > Mrakia gelida. The sequence goes on from BRON01000021.1 coordinate 228,917, forward strand.
CCCAAGATTACCTTCTCAACGAGGCTAGAGGGATCTTGACTCAACGGATTCACCGCCTCCTCGCCCACCTTCACGACCTTCGAGTAGATCAAGGCGATCCTTATCTGGAGGAGGACGACCTTCGTTACCTGCAGACGATATGGACCCCTCCGGTGGAACCTTGTGTACAGCCATTCTCTCGATGGCAGGGATTGCTGGCTTTCCTCGAAGGTGAGCCTCAGTTTTGGTCGGATCTCCCTTTTTTTCCTCTCGAGGCTGACGCGGTCTTTGCTCTTATCAATCTTCAGATTGGACTTGGACGTTCTTCGTGACCTGTACGCTTCCGTTTTCTCCATTTTTTCTCTCCCCCTCTGGAACGCTGAGCGTTGTCGCGTCGCTTCCTCTTCCCATCTTCGACTCCTTCAGTTCTACCCTTCGTCTCTCGCCTCCTCTCCAGCTTTCTACGAGCTTTCGGCCCCTCCTCCCGATCCGTCGTTTCCCCTCCTCGTTCCCTCTTCCCTGGGTCCCTCCTCGGTGGCGCCAACTCGTCGTCCTCGATCTCGTCGGATGCTTCTTCCCCGCCTCTTCAACGGTACACCCATCCTCCAACAGGCGAAGTCTTCAACATTCTACCCAACCCAGGAGGAGGAAACTGCCTCGTGCACGCGATGTTCCCAGGAGAGGACCCCGTCCGTCTCCGACGCCAACTCGCCGAGGAGATTCAAACAGAGCTCAGCTTCAACCTCGTCCAAGGAGTCTACGCCTGCAACACCCTTTCCATCGGCAACTCCAAAGCCACCGTCGGAGATCTTCACCTTCTCGATCTTCAACAACACCGCCTCCTCGACACGGAAGGTCCGTCGGGAGCAGAGTTCCTCGACCAAGTCGATGCACGAGCGTTCCTCCTTCTTCGTCGCATTTCTCGGATCAGGATCCTCTTCTCTTCCGCGCCGTTCGAGGATTCGATGGATACCGATTTCCTTGGACCGGAAATCGTTGTTCTGTACCGATCGGAGCATTACATGCGCTTGGAGCCGGTTGGAGCGTCTTCGGTGAGCTTGACGCGTTTCCTTCCTTCGTTGATTTTCATCGCTGACCGCTGGTACCGTGCTTTGTACATCCCTCGTTCACCAGCCGTCCTCAGCAACCGATACCCTGCCCGGAGGGTCGAGCGACGAAGCTGGGTCCAACGTGAGTTCTACCTTCTCCAATGCCTCCTTTTCTCCCTCTCCCACGTCTGATCGTTCTTCGGTTCTCTCGTCCTTCAGTCTTCCACTTCCTCCCTGGGACGTTTCCTCGCCGACTTGGAGTTCTCAACTCCTCCCTCTCCGGTTAGATCTTCCTCCTTCCGTCTTTCGAACGTTCGAAGTCTTTCTGACGACGACTCTTCTCTCGTCTCGCCAGGACTCCTCCCTCCCCTCCACTCCTCCTCGGTCTTCGCATCCTACCCTCTTCGCTCGACCTTCCCTCGACAAGGTTTGGAAGGTCGTTCCCAATCCCGGTCGAGGAAACTGCCTTCTCCATTCGTTGTTCCCTGGGGAGGATCCCTTCCGCCTTCGTTCAGCTCTCGCTGCCGCTCTTCGTCCGGAGCTCGAACGTGCAGACGCGGCTGGAGTGTACGCTAGGAACACCGTCCATCTCGCCAAACCGGATGCTCTCCGTGGAGATCTCGAGGTTCTTCGGGAGCAGCACGATCGTCTCCTGAAAGGGTCGTCGATTCGAGGAGGAGCTGCGTCGCTCGACCAGTTGGACGCTCGTGCGTTTGGAATTCAGCACGGCTTCTCCTTCGTTCACATCTACGCTTTCGAGGATCCAGCCTTCGACCTTCATCTTCCAACCGGTGGAGCAGGACCTGAGGTCGACGTCCTCTACACCAGCCGTATCGCTCACTTCGAGCGGTTGGAGTTGACTTCCCCTTTGGCGAAGGTAAGCAACCTCCCTTTACGTCTTTCCTCGTTCTTTTTCTTGAAGAGGAATTGATCGTCACTTCTCTCGGCTGTTGCAGGATGCTTCGGTTTCGAAGGTAGTCGTCGCGATAGAGGACTCGGATTCGACAACCTCCGAATCGTCGTCTTCCGTTCCTTCCTCCTCCTCCTCGGCCAGGGCTCGGATTGCAGTTCGAACTTCGGCTCGCCAGGTGAGGATGCTCGTTGCTGTGTTAACGTTTCGTCTTATGCTCACCGAGCTTTGGCTTCTCGGCTTGTGCAGAAGCGAACCAGCACGAATCGTTTCAGCCCGATGGCTCCCAGGCGACTTCGTTCGAGGGCTTCCAAGGTTCGTTTTCGTCTGAGTTTTGTTCAGACTGCCGAAGCCTCGCTGATTGTTTTGTTTTGGTTTCTCTGCGTTTCCCTCAGGTTCCCTTTTCGTCGACTCCTGTCGCTGATCCCTTTGCTGAAGCGTCGGTTTCTGGCCTTTTCGAGGAGGTGAGTCGGGTCGTCTTTGAATCTTTTCTTGTTCAAAGTGCTGATCACCTTTTCCGTCTTTCAGGCTCTTCCGAATGGTCCCCTCGAGCCTGTCCCTGCATCAGAAGTCAGTACGGAATGCTCGCTCTTCTGCTCTGCTCGTCTCGACGCGTCTCCTTGACCTACTTTCCCTTCTCTTTCTCAGCCCTCCCTCGAGCCTACCCGACGATCAGTCCGACGCCGATTTGCACCCAAGGACTGGGACGAGGTCGTGCTTTTCTCTTCCAACCGTCCTCCGGTTCCCCTTTCCAGGGCGGCTTCGAAACCGAAGAGGGTTGTCCTTCGCTGCACCTTCCCTGCCTGCGACGCCCACGCCGTTGAACCTGGATTGTACTGCGATCGTCATCGTGAGTTTTTCGCTCCCCTCTTCCCTTTCTCCTCAGGTTCAACCCGACTGATGTTCTGTTCTGGTTCCTGCAGGTCCTTCAACCTTCGAACTTCCCACGGTCGTCGTTCCTCCCGACCTCTTCCCTACCGCGCCAACTCGAGAAGAGCTTCGAGACCTCCATCGCGACTTCGCCTTTGCCACCTCCAACAACGAGCTTTCGGACGTCACTTGCTTCGCCTGCGCCCGACTCACCAACCAGGACGATGCTCAACGGATCCCAGAAACCGAGTTCGTCCTTTCGGAGGAGGAGGAAGCCATCGGCGATCGTCTCTCCATCGCCCCTCTCCGAGTTCCCTTCGACTTCCTCCCCTTCCTTCGACGGCACCATCGACAAGAGTGGGACGATCTCTTCGCTTACGGCTCGAGGGTGTTTGACGGCCACTTTGTAGCCAAGGAGGGACTCGGCTGGGAGGACGAAGAGGGAGGGTTGTTTGCGGAGGTGTGCAACGATTGCTACGGCTCTCTTCGACGAGGGAAGCTCCCTCGATCCTCTCTCGCCAACGGTCTCTGGACGGGACCGGTCCCACCCGAGCTGGCATGCTTGACGGTGATGGAGGAGAGAGCGTTGAGCCTCAGTCGGACCTCGTTGAAGGCCATCTACAACCTCGATGTTCGTCCCCTCTTTTCCTTCTTCTTTTCGTCTTTCTCTTCTGTTTCTTGATCTTTCGAGCTGACTTCGAGTCTCGTTGGTTTATTTGTCCCCCTGCTTTCGCCTCTCAGGGTTCCAAGACCGCTCGGAAGTACGGAACCGCTCCGTCGAGCGAGAGGCTTCAACGAGCGATGAAGGGACACTGGGTCGCATGGCCTCAGTATCTCGGAGCTCTTGTCGAGCACGTTATGGAACTCCCTCAGTCTCCCGAAGACCTCGCCGAACAGCTCCAAGTCAGTCTCGTGGGTCCCTCGCCTTACTCGGAGAAGGAGCTCTCGGATCTCCTCCAGGTCGATCCTCGTCGGATTCGCGTCGCTTTCGAATGGCTCTCTACTCGACACGAAGACTACGCCGCCATCACTTGGAACTTCCGGACAGCTTCTCGCTACCAGTCCGAGCTCCCGTCCGAGATCTTCGTTTCTCGGATCGAACCCAGTGCGGAGGACGAGGCCGAAAGGTCGGGTTACGCTCAGCAGGACGAGGACGCGTCGGCCATGCCAGGAGGTCGCTTTGGAACCCTCGACGACGAGGATCCGATCTACGAGGAGAACCCCACCTACGTCCCCGTCGTCTCTTCTTCGGGAATCGTCGATCTCAACGGAGGAAGCCTCGATCTTCGAGCCCGACAGGAAGCCGCTCTCGAGAAGGTCACTCGAGATCCGGACGTTCTTTTCCAGTCAAGGTCTTCCGGAATCGACATCTCCGATCCTCCAGGTCTCCTCCCACGCGTCTTCTTCTGCCTCTACCCGTACGGAGTTGGAGGTTTCCAGGATCTCGAACGCTCAGCCTACGCCTCGACTCCAGGACTTCTCGTCCATCTTCGAGCTCTCCTCCTTCGGTCGGATCGACTCTTCGCCGAGCACCCCTTCTGGTTGTTCTTCGGGTTCGACCTTCTCCAACGACAGAGAGTCGCCCGCTTCAGCTCGGTCCGAGCTTCGAAACCCTCGTTCGGTCGGTCGGTCAAGGACATCAGTTCGATCAAGATGGACGATCTCGTCGCCGCTCTCAGAGCTATCAAGGACAGGAAGGACTACGCCGCCGTCCCAGGAGTCCAGGAACTCTTCCGATCGTCGCTGTGGGTGACGGGTCAGCTCGTCGGATCGGATCAGAGTCGCTCGAACAGTAGGAAAGAGCTCAAGGTTAGTGAAACGGAAGCACCGTTCCTTGCTTTCGTTCTCTCGCTGATTTTTCCTTTTGATCTCCTCTCTCAGGCAACCGTCACCGCCATCGGTCTCCCTTCGATATGGCTCACCATCAACCCTCCGGACACCAAGAGTGCGATCCTCCTCAAGTTCGCATCTGGCGACTCCATCGATCTCGACGACGCTTTCCAACTCCAGCTCCCAACTCCCAACCAGAGGAGTGTGATGGTCGCCAAGAATCCTGTTGCTGCTGCTCGGTGAGTACTTGACAGTGCTTTTTCGTTGCCGTTTCATTCGCTGACTTCGATCCCTTCTTCTGTCCAGCTACTTCAAGTTAATCATGGATTCCGTCTTCGACCTTCTCGTTCGAACGGACCGTACAGGATCATCCGTTGGTCTTTTCGGTCGAGCTCGAGCCCACTATGGCACCATCGAGAATCAAGGTCGAGGCTCTCTTCACACCCACGCTCTCGTGTGGCTGCACGGGCAGCTCTCTCCCTTGGAAGCTCAGAAGCGGTTGTCGGAGGTGGGAGTGGAGTTTCACGAGTGGAGGACGCGTCTTCTTCAGGTTCGTTTCGTTGGCTTCTCTCCTTCCTCTTTCTTTTTCTCTCTCCTTTATCGCATGCTGACTTGAGCTTACCCTCGTCTTGTTTTGCTGGGTAGGAGACCGACAAGATGATACGTCTCGACTTCGAGGAACTTTCGAATCTCGCTTCTGTCGAGGAGGTTCGACTCGCCAACGGAGATCATGTTTACCCTCGAGACCCGACTTGCTGGCTCCCTCCCTCGCCGGAAGGCGACCTCGACGATTACCAGCGTCGGATGGACGCAGATCTTCTCCTCGTGCGTTTCGCTTCCTCGCCGTCGAAACCTCTTCCAACGAGGCAACTTCTGATCTTGACTTTTCCTTTTTCTAGGTCGGGGTTCGCCCCCAAACCCACTCGCACACCTCGTCCTGTCAACGCCTTCGGGACGACGGAACCTCCTTCTGTCGCTACGGTTACGACGGAGCTGGAAAGGACCTCGTTCCCGAATCCAAGGTCTCCTCCGCTGGCGATATCGTCCTCCGTCGCCGCCATCCGAAGATCAACAACTACAATCCACTCCTCGTCAACCTCGTTCGAGGAAACATGGACGTCAAACCTCTTTTCAGCGGCTACCGTTCTCTCACGTCCATCCACTATTGCACCAAGTACATGACCAAGAACGACGTCGCCATTCATCGATTCTACGCTCTCACCCTCGCCGTCAAGAACCTGGAGGTCTGTCGCTCTTTCTTCCCTTCGGTTCTCTCGCTGTACTGAGTCTTGTTTCTTTTTCTCCTCGTTAGCGTCAGTACGGTCGCAGTGATCTCCCGGCATCCGTCTCCGCTCGAAAGCTACTCCACAGCTGCATCAACCGGATCGGTTCAGAGTTGGAGATCCCAGCCGTCTCCGTCGCCTACTTCATCCTCTACGACGCCGACCACTTCGCCTCCGAGAGTTACTGCAAACTCTACCTTGCCTGTTTCGAGACCAGGCTTCGAGGATGGGAGGCCGTTCGACAACTGGAGAAGGGTGGGCTCGGTTTCCCCATGGGTTGCGAAGTAAGTCTTCTCTCTCCAGGTCTTGTTTCCTCTTACGTCTGGTGAGGTGGATATTTAACCATCTCTTCTCTTTGTTCAGGAGCCGGAGGACGCTCGAGCTGATCTTGTTGAAGGGGAAGGATTGGCCGTTCTCGACGCGATCGAGCTCGAGGTGAGTTGTCTCTGCCTCCGTCTTTGTTTCTTTTCAAAGTATCGTTTACCGATCTCTCTTCCTTTTTCTCTTCAAAATCGAAGGCCGCTCGGACGATCGAGGCGACGGAGGAGGAGGCGTACGTTGGAACTGGGTCGGACGGAGGTCGTCCTGTGAGGGTTTCTTTTCTCTTCTTTCTTTCCGTCGCTCGTTCTCACTTCTTCTTCCTCCTGTGTTTCAGATCGACCCCGAGTCTCCTCGCTCGGTGGACGAGTCGCATGCTGGATCCCTGGAAGACTTTGTTGCACCGGATCATCTTTCGCAGTCGGGAGACGACGAGGATTGGTCGGATGGCGAGGTTCGTTCCTCTTCCCTCTCTCGCTCGCTTCTCTCCTCAGAGCTGACTTCTTGCTTTGCCTTTGATACTTTATAGGATACCTGGGAGCTGGGCTCTACCGATCTCGCTCCTGTTCCGGAGATCCTCTCTTCTCAGTCGGATGTCGAGGTGAGCTCTCTTCGAGTTCGTCCTTTCGTTGCCCTGGCGGAAGCTCATTTTTCCGCCTTTCGTTTCGCTCCATCAGATGCACGACTGGAGTTCCATCGATCCCTTCTCGTCCTCGGTGGTTCCCGAGCTCGTTCAGGGAAAGTCTGCGCTGGTGAGCCTTCTGGTTCTCTCCCTTGCTGTTTTTTTTTTCCTTGGCTCCTCCTGAACGACGCGTTCTTTCTTTCTCAGATGGACGTGGACTCTCCTCGTTCTCTTGACGATTCGGACGACGACTCCATGAACTCGTTCATCGTTTCGGATTCTTCCCTGGTCGAGGAGGGAGCCGGTCCTAGGGACGTCGAGGAGGTTGGCGATTGGGAGATGGTTCGTGAATCGATTGCTCGTCGCTTTTCAAGTCGTTCGTTCTGAACCTTTCTTACTTCTTAACGGTATCAGATGTCTCCCGAACTGGTGCTTCCTTCACCTGAGGACCGGAGAGAGGATCTCGGCAGTTTTCGATCGGTGAGTGCATCTTGTTCGTCCTCGTTCTCCTTCGGGAGTCATGCTGACCTTTGCTTTCCTGGTTGGACGATGGGGGGGTTGCAGTCTTCTTCCCCTCCCCCGATCTCTCCCAGCAATCAGGCAGCAGCAGTTCAGTCGGCGGAACCTCTTCCCGTGCTATCGGAGGTGCAGCGACGAGGGGTCGAGGTCGAGGTCGGGGAGGAGTCGTTCGGAATCTTCGTTGGTCCGGATGGGCAGGTCGTCGAATCGAACCAGGCCGACGACTACCAGTATAGGCCTACCGAGCTCGAAGCCGAATCTCTCTACTTCTTCACCGCTCGCTTCAAACTCGTTCCTCGTCCCAAGAAGGCTCCCTCCTCCGTCGCTCTCTCCAAAGCCAACCTCCGCCGAAATCGACTTTTCCTCTTCCAACCCGGTCATCCTCGCTTCGCTACCCACGCCGTTCGAGCTCGTACGCTCATCGCCTACCCCGTCCTCGAAGGAGCAGCCGTCCCTTCCTCTCGAAACGAGAATCCTACCAAGAAACTCCAGTACATGCGGTCCCTTCTCCTCCTCTTCCAACCTTTTCGTTCGGCGCCGGACCTTCGAGCGGATGGAGAAACCTGGGAAGAGGCCTACCTTCGGTTCCAACCTTCGGAGGAGTGTTCAAGAATCATCGCCAACCTGGATTCGCTTCATCGAATGAAGGAGGAAGCAGACAAGGAGGCCGAGGAGAGACAGGTCGTTGCGGACGATCCTCGTTTCCGAACCCGTCGTCTCAACCACGACCCTCGTCTCGCACAAGGCGAGACCGACCATCAGATCGATGCAGCCGTCGCTGCCATGGACGAGGCTCAAACCTCCCCTTCTGGAGATCCCAGCGTCCTGGAAGCCGTCGCGTCGTTGGATCGGCTCGGTTTCTTCAACCCTGAGGTTTGTCGTTTCGTTTTGTTTATCCTTTCCCTTTTCGATCAATCTTGACTTCTACTTACTCCTCTTCGTCTCTGTACTCTTCCCTCTGTCAGAACATCAACCCTTCCCTCCGACTCGCCGCTCGACCTCTCCCTCCCCTCGGCTCCCGCGATGCAGTGTCGACCTTCCTTCCCGCCGACAGGATCGAGAAGCGAAACTGGGAGCACGAGTACAAGGTCAACGACGAGTTCGCAGCCCATCCGTCTCCGGAGGTGCAGCAGGAACGACGGAACGAGATTCTCTCCAATCCAGCCAATTCGGTGAGTCTCTTTCTGTCAGCCCGTCTTTTTTCCTTCACCTTTCCTTCGTTCCTGATCAATCTCGTTTTTCGTCCCTCTTGCTTTCTTCCTCTGCCCGTCAGTCGATCAGCACGCTCGATCTCTCCGACCCTTCCAACTTCGTTCGGTTCGCTCGAAGTCGAACTCTCAATGCGAAGCAGACCCTCGTCTTCGTCGCCGTCGCCTCCTCCATGCTCAAGAAGGAGAAGAACCCCGCCGAGCCTGGGACGGTCGCTCTCGTTTTGGGTCCAGGAGGAACGGGAAAGAGTAAAGCTCTCCACGCCATCACCGAATGGACTGAGCTTCGCTCGGTTCAGGCTTCCCTCCTTCGAATCGCTCCCTCCGCCACGGCCGCTTCTTCGATCTTCGGGAGGACGCTTCAAGGACTCGTAGGAGGATCAAGTCGTACTCCCACCGCCGACGAGGACGCTCTCCCAATCATGAAAGCACCCGTCTCGGTATCCTCCAAGCTTCGCCAGCAGTGGCAGGGAGCGTCGACGGTGGCCATCGACGAGATCGGGATGGTTGGGCATCGTCTCTTAGGCCTTTTCCACCATGTTTCGTCGTTGATCTTTGGAGACGCCCGAGGGCTGCCGTTTGGAGGACTCAACGTCAGTCAAAGGTTCTCTTTTTGCTGTTGGACTTTCGCACGATCGTCGACTGACGTTCTGCTTTCACGATCGTTCTTCAGGTCTTCTTCTTTGGAGATTTTCATCAGTTCGAGCCGGTTCTCGACCAATCTCTCCTCAACGTACCCTCTTCCGGTTTCAACCACTTCGTCAACTACGCCGATGCTCTCACTCTCGACGAGCCCATGCGTCAGGAAGCAGGAGAGGAGGACTTCGTCGCTCTTTTGGCTCGCCTCCGTCACCGTCTCTGTTCGGAGCACGACTTCGACTGGTTGAACTCTCGGATCGTCGGCTCTCCCAACACACCCTCCATCAGCAGCCCCGAGTGGCAGAACGCCCTTTTCATCACCCAGCGACACGCTCTTCGTCGGGAGGTCAACCGCCGACGCGTCCTCCAGTTCGCTACAGCAACTCGTCAAACTCCCTACCTCGTCCCCTGCGTCTACTCTGGTTCGAAAGGAGCTCCTACCGCGGAACAGGTCGCTCTGTTGAGGGATCGGTCTCCGAGCCTGCACGGGGGGGTTGATTCGGCTGTTTATCTCGTCGTTGGTGAGTGCTCCGTTGCATTGCTCTTTGCGTCCTCGTTTCGGATCCTTCTCTCGAGTTCTGATGGCCTTTTTGAATTTCTTACTTGCCGGCCAACCTCAGGTATGCCCGTCGTCCTCTACGCCAACAAGTCAACACCCCAGGGAATCACCAACGGCAGTCTGGGACGCGTCCTCGGATTTCGTCTACATCCTTCCGACGTCAGCAACTCTCCTCGAGTGGAAGGAGGTTTCCACGTCCTCACTCGTCCTCCTCCCGTTGTCTACGTCGAGATGACCTCGCCTCACAAGCATCTCGGACGATATCGAGGTCTTCCCAGGCACGTCGTTCCAATCTTCCCTCAGTCGGTGTCGATTCAGCTCAAGCAGGAGGAGACGAGGGAGGAGCAGGAGGAGCGACTTCACCAGAACGCTTTGGAGAGGGAAGCCGCTAGCATTCGTGCTGCCTTCCCGAACGATGCCGGTGTCGCCGCCGATTTTGCTACCTCGAGGAAACGGAAGGCTCGTCCTCGGCCTCTCAGCTTCACGACCTTCCAGCTCCCCTTCACACCTGCCTTCGCCATAACGGACTACAAGTCGCAAGGGGTCTCTGCGGATAAGGTGCGCTTTAGAGGTTTCCTTTCCCACCGAGCGTTTTTCGATTCGAGGGCTGATCGCTTGCGTTTTCGTTTTCGTCTCAAGGTCATCGTCGATCTCGCCACTCCAAGGAACGGAAAGACCAGCCGAGCCACCTCTTACGTTCAGATCTCGAGGGCTCGTAAAGCTAGCGGGCTTCTCGTCCTCAGCTCGTTCAACAAGCGAGTCATCCGAGGAGGGATGCCAGCGGCATGGAAGACTAGCGAGGCGGAGCACGCTCGAAAGGAGATCGTCACTGTTGCTCGTTTGAGGAAGGTAAGCAGCTTTGATTCCTTCTCGATCTACCTTCTTCTCTGTTGGCTGACCGTTGGCTTTTTGCTCTTCGCAGTTCATGGGAGAAGTCGGGTGTCTGGAAGACTACGATCTTTACGTTCGAGAGAGGGAGGACGCGAAGGGACGAGCCGAGTCTTGTTCTCGACAGGCGTCTGCTGCCGAAGGGGACGATGAGTGGTAGAACAGTTGCAGATGTCGTTATCTTCGCTGCGTTTGGATACGTTTACGTTTTAGTTCGAGGGTGGGTCTTGGGTTGGAAGGGGGGGGGGGGGGTTGTCTTTTCGTTTTCTCTCTGCTTCCACTTTTTTTTTGGTTTCCTTGCTTTCTCGATCTCGATATTCACTTTTGCTTGACGTTCGATCTCGGATCAAGGGTGGAAGCTTTCTCTTGCTGCGTGACCCTTGCGCTTTCCGGCGCAGGAAAGATTGGGCACAAGTCAAGTCGTCCGTCGCGACGCGTCCTTTTTTCTCATCTGACGCAACGGTTCAGCCGAGCTCAGGTAATTTTGAAGAACCCCTTTTTATTTACATCGTTCTGTTAATGGCCGCCGCTTTCTCTGTTGATCTCGGCCTCTGGAAGGTGAGTCCGTTTCTGACGTCTCGATTTCTCTTTCTTTTGTTGGTCCGCGTCTCTTCATGCGCTATTCGAGCAATGAATCGTATCGACGCCCTGATAGACTAAAAACCATACTACTCTTACGTCTCCGGCTGAGAGACCTCGTTTAGAAGATCACCTGGTTAAATCTGAACGCGTTCCTCTCCCTCCACGAGATCCTGTTCGCTCTCGCTCGTCGTGTCGACCAGCGATTCGAAGCCTTCGTCTTCTGCGGGTTCGACCCACTCGGCGTTGGTGACCCAGAGAGGTGCTGCTCGAACGTCAAAGGTAAACAGAGGTCTCAGCGGAGGTCTCGGTGTCGACTTGAGAAAAGAGATCGACACTCACGCGGGTTTCCTTCATGATCCAGCAACGCAACCTCGTTCTCCTTCGCTGCCCTTACCCACTTCCTGCACTCGGTCCTGAAGAACTCGGTCTCTGGGTAGCTGCTCCACGTGATGCTGTTGAGCCATACGGCCTTGAGCTTGGGCCATCTCTTCTTCTCGAGTTGGATGAGCCAACCGTCCAGGCGATCGTTGCTGGGTCCGAAGAGGTGGTGGTTGAGGAGGAGATTCTCGACAGTGGGATGAGCTATCTCGAGGTTGTCGAGTTCGAAGAGCGAGGATCCTTTGATTCGAAGTGTAGCGATGTTGGGGGCTCGTTTGATGAGATCGAGGATGTGAGCGTGGGAGACGAAGTTCGACGTTTGTTCCGATATGGCGAGTTCGACGAGGTTCGACCCGACTTGATCAAGGAGTTCGTAGATGGCAGCCTCCCAAACGTGCTCGAAGACGTCGGCCCAGAAGTAGAGAGTGAGGATCTTGAGGTTGGGGAGGTTGGGGAGGCAGTAGGGAAGGTGAGGGCGTCGAGGGTCGCTCATCGAAAGACGGAGGAAGGTGAGGGTCGAGGCTTGTCCGAAGCACCCGAAGGTCGCGAGTCCTGTGAGAGTAGTGTCCAGATGGAGAAGATGCCGAGGTTGCGAGATTAGAGCTTTCACTGCGTTCGGACGCAGGAGCGGAGAAGTTGAAAGCAAGGCGCGTCAGTTCGAATCGACGCGACGCGACTCGGAGCTGATCGTTTCCTCTGCACTCACAAGCGTTGTATCTCCAATCCATTGTGCTTCCGTCTGAAGCTCCGCGAGTCCTGATCCCGACTGTTGAGAGTGAAGGTCGACGAGAGTCAGCTTCTCGTTCTCGGTCGATAAAAAAACATTGACCAGATCGAAGCGTCCTCACCTTGTCGAATGATTTCGCTTCGTTTCCCAGTCGTAAGCTGAAGTCGTTGAAGATAACACTGGATCAGTGTTGAGCTACAGTTGAACCGTCCACAGAGGGAAGCTGCTTACCAGAGGAGGGGAGAATTGGTTTTTGAACGCGAAACTCTTGAGGCGAGAGCAAGCGAGCATGACATCGACGGGAGTTTGAGTGATCTGCCCTAGATGTTCCGGGGCGTAGGTTTCGAAGTGGAGCTCCTCAACGAGTTGAGCCAGAACCGGTGTCGTAGCGAGGGTGTAAAGGAGCTGGACCATGGACTGAGTTGTGACGAGAGAGATCCGTCGATAGAGGAGGGGAGTGGCGATGAGCTGGCAATTCGCCCAAAAGGAGAGCCGATCAGTCCTCGTTCGACCTGTTCTACACTGACTAGCGCTCGTTCACTCACGTAGAAAGTAGGAGAAAGCAGAGCGCACGACTGGAGGTCCAGGGATTTTGGAACGTAAAGTCGCGACTCTCCCTCTTCCCTGAATCGATCGAAACTGGTGTAGGAGGATCGAGTGAGACCGACGAACTCCAGGATGAGTCGAATGGTTTCAATCGGCACTCGAAGTATATGGCAGATCTCTCCAGCCAAGAGAGGAGGGATTACTCTACCGAGAGAAAGAAGAGCTCAAGTCAGTGAATCGTTCTGGTTCTCGTGCCCTCCTTCCTTCTTTCAAAGAGAGCTCACGGGGTAAAGTAAGTGCGCCCTTTCTCCATCCTCCGATCAAATTGGGTGTGGCAGTTGATGGCTTGAAGGATAGCTTTATCTCGTTGTTTTCTGGAACAAAAGATTGAGCGGAGACGAAATCAGTTCAAGTTCCGTCCTCACCGCGGACTGCTTTGCTTGCTTCGACTTACAGAAGACCTTCTTTGTTTATTCCCGCTATCATGGTGCTGAGCGTAGTGTACTGGTCGAAGTTGGACATTGTTTGCCGATGCGAGAAGCGAGGAACGAGGAAAGAAGGTGGGATCGAGCGTGGCGGTTGGGAGTAGCTCTCTTTGGGAACTCGTTTCTCGATTTTATAGCTTGTCCGTTTCGCCTTTCTTCAACTCGGTTTTCTTCTTCCTACGCTCTTCCCTCTTGATGTGCCGGAAACGTTTTCTCCTTCGGGAAGACGAACCAGAAGGGGACGTGAGTGACACTGTTCGACGCGTCGCGATCGCAACTTTTCGTTCCGAAACTTCCCCTTTGATCTCCAGGCTGCTCCCAGGGTTGTTCCTCCTCAACTTGAGTTTTAATCGGGAAGTCGACAGAAACAGCAACAAAGTCTGTCAGGTTTCCTTTCTCTTTCCGACCGAGGTTTCACTTTCGCCCATCTCGGTCGAACTGCGCGTCTCGGAACGAGCTCACCAGTCTTGGAGTTTGAGAGGCTTCCCTTCATTCTCCCTCTTTCCTCTTTCGACCGTTTTGGTTTCAGCCTTTTCCAGATGCGGCTGGCTGGGTTCTCTTCGGTGTTCAAAACGGTGGAGGAGTCCTTTCTCGTTCTTTCTCCAACCGCCATTCTTGTCGTCCTTCCTTCCCTTCCTCCTCCTTTCCTTCGCCATGTCTACCTTTCGTCGACCCATCCCTCTCGTCGCAGTTCCTTCTCGAAGGTAAGCTGCTCGTCGTCGCCTGCTTATCGAGGAACGAAGCTCATTGCCGTGGTTGCTTTTTTGTGGGAGCAGGACTTCTCCGTCGTTCCCTCTTCCGGCCTCCTCGAGCTCAACCTCCTCCCTCGCTCAACCTTTCCCCCTCGTCCCTTCTCATCCCGTCCTCGGACCTCCTCTTCTTCCGGAACTCTCTCCAGCGTACCCAGACGGTCTCTTGAACGATGATTTCGCAATTCCTTTCCATCCTCTCTACAAGCAGTTGAGGTGCGATGGATTCCGCTCCTGGGTTTCGATCCTGAACCCTTCTTCCTTTCCTCCCTCCGGCTGACTTCGTTGCGTTTCGTTTTTCTTCTTCGTTCAGGTCTCGCTGGGCTCTAGACGATGGGGATCCAGAGGTACTCAGCTCTCGTGGGAACGGGGTGTCGCTTTGGAGGTGGGTCTCAGTCCTGACGCTTTTTCTCGATCTCTTTCGCCAGCTGACTTCGTTCCCGTTGCTCTTGTTGCCTCTCTCAGTTCTTCGGATCCCGAAGCAGTCTTTCGAGATCCTGTCCCTGATCTCTCGAACGTTTCGGACGTACCTACCTTTGAGCAACGTTTCGATCCTGCCGAAGACGAGCCGTGGCTTGACGCGTGAGGTTTTCTCTCCTTTTCACCGCAATTTTGATTCGAACTGAGCCTCTCTCGTACTTCGCCCTGTTCATCCAGACCCACCTCTGTTCCCTCGCTCGCTCGTGACGTACCTGCAGTCGAGGATCGTCTCCATCGCCTTCAAGATCTCGCTCACGTTTCCATTCAGCTTTCTCACTCGTCAGTTCTGAAGCTCTGCCAGACCAATGGCAGTCGTCTCCTGCTCTCCTCGTCTCTCAATGCAGCTTTCTGACCTCCTCCTTTCCTTGTATCACTTTTAGTTCACTCTCTACCTTTTCGCCAACCGCGTCGGAGCTTCGACTGTTGGCTTCAGTTCCGGAACGGTTAGTCTTCTTCCTCGAGCGAGCGATGACTCTCCCGTTACTGACTTTCTTGCTTGTTCTTTTGTAGGTTTAGGGTTGATCCCGACGAGTGGGAGAGCGAGGCCGATCAAGGTCGGGGCGTCCGTGGTTCAAGTCAGGACACGGATCGTTCGGACAGGTTCGTTTTTTTTCCTAACCACCTACCCTCTCTCTCAACCGTTCCATCCCTGACTTATCCCTCTTTCTCTTCGTCTTTTTTCAGCGGTCCTGATCTCGATTCCGAGGTGGAAATGGATGAGCCACCTCCTTCGCTCTCGCTTACTCCTCGCCTTCCGTCTTCGACTCCGTTCAGTTCGTCGGCTGGTGTTCGAGCGTAGGTCTCTTCTTTACCATTTCTTTGTTTTATACCGTCCCGAAGCTTATCCGACGTTTTTCAGTACGTCCTTCTTCACTGGGACGTCCTCGACCTCGCGCCAGAAGAAGGATGGTCAACCTGTTGTTCAGCCCTCTCTCCTTCGATCTCCTTCTCCTTCAGTTTCCCGGTGAGTTTCAGATTTACTTCTCGTACCTCGAAGCTAGCTTCCAAACGTTCAAGCTCACTCTTGGTCCTTTTCGCTTTGTTCCTCTCAGATCTTCTCCAACATCGTTCAGACCCGATCGAGCCCTGACTCCTCCCCACGCTCGAGCACCCGAAAAGTGAGCAGCCCTCGGTTCGTACTCGTGGAACTTGGCTGACAATCAAGCTGATCAACTTTTAAATCCCTTTCAGCGCTCATGGAAGGTTGATCTCGTTCTTGGACCCACCTCCCGGAGGCCATCAGTTCGTTTCCTGGTTCTGGGTTTTCACGCTGCTTCGCTTGGTTACTGATGCTCTTCCTCCTTCTTCGTCTACCTCTAGCGTCGTTCACCGAGCAGACGGGTCCTACCAGGCCAAGTTCAATCGTCCTCTGGCCGTCTCTACCTACCACAAACTCCTCGATGCCAGCGATTCAGCTCGACCTTCCCTTCGTCGCTCCAGCTTGGGCCTCCTTTTCCACCTGGCTCTTCCTCGACCTCCTTCTGGCTACCCGAGACAGCATCCTCGTCTTGTCTTCGACGAAGGAGACGACAGTCCACTCCAGTTTTGGATCCGTCATCGACATCGAGCTGCAAGAGACGGCGAGGGTCCTTTCAACCTGGGTCGCGCTTTGTTCGAGCTTGGACGAGTCCTGCATGGTCTCGGTAGAACTCTTTTTGAGATGGGCTTGCTTGCGACGAGGGAAGAAGAGGTGAGTGATCAAGAACACCTTCGTTGTAGTCTTGAGCAGCGCTGATTTGCCTCCTCTTCTCGTTCCCTTCGTCGATGTCAGGACTTCTTGTTCGCCAAGTTCGTTCTTCCTCTCCTCTCTTCCTTTCTCGATCCTGACTGACCATTTACCTCTTCTTCCTCCGTTCTACTATCAACTTTTAGGGGTCCAGGTTCCGAGCTGCACGTTCGACTGTGAGTCAATCTTCTTTTGGAGGGTGTTGAGGAGCTGTACAGACTTGGACGCTCCGATCTGGTTCCTTGTCCTTGCTGGCTGATGGGTGAGCGTTAAGATAAGCACGATGCAGTTAGCGATTACTCTCACCGCGTGGAGTTGATCAAGGGGCAACAAAGTAAAACTCACATAAGCACGCGACTGCCTTTCCACATCATCGAGCTCCATCTCAGAGTTGTTCCCGTCCGATCCATCATCATCCTGTTCGGGCGATAGGCAAATCTTCAGTCAAGCGTGGTAAAAGGTCAAACTCAGCTCATCTTTCAAGCGGGGGATGAGAAATATTCTGATACGAACTTGACCTTGCTCTCCTTTCTCTTCCCTTCTTCCTATGCTCTTCCCTCCTAGTCGCCTACCCCTTCTTTGCCACTCTTTCCCTCCAACCTCCTCACTCGACCACCCTCTTCCATTCGTACCATCTTTCAACTCGGCTCTCCGTCTCTCCACCCTTCCCCCTCCTCCCAACTACCTTCTGCCTCCCCTCTCCGGCTCCTCCTTCAACGCTTTTACTTCCAGACTTTCCTCTCTTCTTGCCTTGGCTCCATCTCCGATGTTCGGTCTTGCTGGGGAGGAGGAGGCTGGGTGATGTGTTTCAGGTGGTGGACCTTCGGTGATCCATGCTTCTCTCTCTCTCTTCTTTCGATCTTTTCGGACAACTGTTAGTTCGGCGTGGGGGCGTTGGGATTGAGTTCTGGAGGGATTCGAGTGGTGGCGGAGGCGGGGGCAAGGGTGGTGTTGGTGACTTGTCCACTTCTCTTTCCTTTCGCACCAGTCCAATTTGATTGGTTGTTCAATTTTGACGTTAGTTCGGAGTTTGTCATATAGAAGACGGTCTTTTGGCTATGCTGATCGTCGTCATAGCTGTCTGAGTCAAGGAGGAAGAGCCTGTTGTGAGTGGAAGAAGGAGACTCGATGAGGTTGAGCTTTGCTTTATGTTTGATGATATCTATCCTCATCTCCCATACTTCCCCCTTCCCCACGCATAGATTCGAAAGAACGAGGTAATTTCACGCTTCCCTAAGATATAGCTGTCAACGTTGGTGCCACGTTTGACATACCGCCGATATGGGACTGTGTCTCTGAAGACTGGACGCGACGACTTTTCAAACAAGTTCAGGGACTGCACCAGCAATGAGCCTTACAGCCCCCCCCCCCCCTCCCACTAACCCCTGTCCGGTCGAAGATGGTGGGCGAGGTCGATGATCCAGCACGAGATAAATTCGAGGACAACTGTAGTGAGAGGGGAGGTCAAACAGAAGGATAGAGAAAAAGACAGCCTGTCGTTTCTCATTCTCGCTATGGCGCGAAAAGACAAAGAGATGTCGGGTCGAAAATTCACTGGGCGTTGTCTCCAGAATTTTCCTTGGATCATACAGGGGAAAGGAAAGAGAAAGGATTGGTCAAGTGGACGGACGGGAATTGAGGAGACAGAGGGGAAATAGGAGGGAGAGGAGAATTGGTCCGTTCAAGGAGAAGATCTCGCGAGTGATGAAGTAGCAAATCGTAAGTTCTTTCCTTTGATGTTCTTTGATGCAGTCTTAACCCTGATTTCGTCTTTCAATTTCGAGGACCGAAGGACGACCAAAAGAGGACCTCACCAGCTTCTGCACCTCGTACGCCGCACATCTCCAGCTCCTCTTCATGTCATGCTCCGCTCTGCCTCGTCGAACACTCCTCCGACCTCCTGCAGCAGTTTCAAAACCCACAGCGACTGAACTGTACGCTTCTCCGTTCGTGACGACCAATCGCCGAGATCGGCCATCTTTCTCGAGAAGGCTCGAAGAAATATCGACCGTGGCTGGATCAGATGAAGGCGGAGGGACCGAGAAATTGGACCCAGGACACGAGGAAGTGGAGGAGGAGAAATGGGAAGTTAGCTTTGTTCAAACTTCCGATCCTGGGAAGCTAATTCGTGCCTGTTAAATTATCATGCTAAGCTAGACAGTGAGGGGACTATTATACTCTGAGGGAGAGAAAATGACGACATCTGGCTTGGGAAATGTGCCTGCGGAAGCCGTAAAAGTGGGAGACGAGTGGCACGATCAACGACCCAGTGATACAGGACGTCAGATACGTCGCGCTTTTTAACCGAGGATCCAGTTTCGAGATGTACTCTTTGGTCGTTTTCCTTTTAGTTCTTCCCCGAAGAGGCGAGGAGGGAGCTTTTCATCTCGCTTACTTCCCCTTTCTCCTTTGGCAGTCATCTCAACTCATCGCCGAAATTCCCTACTCGATCTTCTGCGCCGTCGGCTAGTTCCTAGTCTTGTGTGAGTATCGTCTCCTTTCTCTCTTTGTTTCCCTTGAACACCCAACACCCAAACTGAACGTTGCAACTCGTCATTTTGTTGCGCCGTCAGACTTCCAGCTCAAGTACGACAGGCCGGGTACCTTTTCCTGATAATGCTCGTAATGGAACTCGCCAAGCCGCACTCTCCTGCACCCTGCCAAATCGCGGTCACATCCACGAGCAGGTTGGCCTCGTCCTCGACTGTCGAAGGGACGGAGGTGACCTCTGTCGAGCGACTTCCAAAGACCTTGACGTAGTAGGAGGTTTTGGGATCGAGATGGAGGGGCTTACCAAGTGAGGACGTGAGGATGGCGAAGGTGGTAGGAGGAGTTTCGGCGTTAAGAAAGAAGCCAAGCCTAGGGAGGAGAGAGGAGAGGTGGAGTTGAACGGCGTAATGAGCTCGCAGTTGTATGGCTGCATTCCAGAGGGTACCTGGATAAATATAGAAATAAGGAGGCGAGAAAGAGGGAGGGTAAGTGGAAGGTGATTGAGGGGCTCGAAGACCCTCGAGGACGACCTCTGAGAAGATCCTCTCCTAAGGTCCCCAAACGAACTCGTCCTTCCTCTTCCTCTTCTTCTCCAGCTCGTCCTCCCCTTCCTTCAGCGCTAACGCTCCCTGCTCAGCCCCGACCTCGAGCGTCTCGTTCTTCACCATAACCCTATGAAAGATCGTAGCGATCAAGTCGAACTTCTCTACTCCCCCGTCCTCCTCCCTTCCATAGAACGATCTCACGAGCTCGTCCTCGCCAAACACTCGTCCGGTTTCGTTCTTGAGCGGGAGATGGTGATGAGCGAGATGAGGGAACCTCGCGCTCCCTAGGAAGTCGTAAGCGAGTTTGCTGAGTTGGTAGAAGAAGATACCGAACAAGCCAGCGAGGACGAGGAGGACGAGTCCGAAGCAGAACCGGCAAGGGGTGAGCTTCGTTCTTTTGGGACGACGACGAGGGAGGGAGGAGGGTTCTGTGAAGATGTAAGGTCTAGCGTCTGGTTCGATCTGGAGAGAGAAAGAAGGACTCGTGAGACGCTAGCTTGGTGGTCAAGATGTAGACGATGTATCGAGCTAACCTGGAGAGAGAAAGCTGTAGAAGTATAGAGAGAGAATATAAGTACACGACTGATGAAGAGAAGGAGAGTAGAAGATGAACGAACAAGGACTCGTGAGACGCTAGCTTGGTGGTCAAGATGTAGACGAGAGTAAGAAGGGAGGAGAGGGAAGTGAAAAAGGTTAAGGGAATAAGGCAGTGTGCGAAGAGAGAGAGAGCTAGCGAGATTAGAAACTAGAGGAGCGAGCTCAACAACCTATTCTACTGTAGAAAAGAAAGAAAGAGATACGCAAATCTTCACACGAACGACATGATACGTACAGGCGTATCCCCTGGAAGAGTCCACGCGTACCACGTAAGAGGTCAGTCTACATTCTCGGGATAGAAGGGAAGTGAAAGGGAAAGTGAACTCACCTCGAGCTCTCTTTTCGATGGAAGTCGATTTGGATTTTTCGAAGCGTTCAAAGCAATCAACTCCTCTACAGATAGACTAGCTCTCTTCACCTTATCCGGCTTTTCCGAACGACAGCCTTTCGAGCTTGAGCAGGAGACGTGGAAGAAGAAGTAAGGAGGGTGAGGAGGGGAAGGGGTTGTGGGTGGAGGGAGGACTTCGAGCGGCGGAGGGACGCGCGAAAGCTCCCCAGCCTTTAATTTCCGGGGAAAAAGTGCGTATACATACCTGAAGCGTTCCTCTCGTTGGAATACCAACAACGACCTTCCCAACCTCTCACAGTCCTTTCCCCTTCCTTCTTCCCCCCCACCCCCCTTCTTCATCCACCAGCCCTCGCTTTTCTCCTTCGACGATTCCCTCCCATGGCACAATTCGATCAAAGAAGGCCTGAGTCTCGTGAAAGAAGGAAGAATGAGAAGGCGGAAGAGGCGAGGGAGGGAAAGCATCTGCGTGTCCCCCACTCAGGACGGGTCCGATGGTGAGATTCTTTGTGCTTTTACGCGAGGGGAGACTGGGTCGATTCGAGGTGGGAACCGCTCGACATCGGGAGGTGGGAGAGGACGCGCTTGCTTGGTTCGCTCGCCAGGGGGTCGACCTTGCGCCATCTGCAGAATGGCTTGCTGGGAGGAGGCTTGCTGAGGGAAGAAGCTTTGGGGGTTGGGTGGAACGATTAGGGAAGGGAGGAGAGTGGAGTGGGGGTGGAAGCTGTTGATAAGCGCCGAGCGCGACAGACAGAACGATCTCAATCACGATTCGTGAGCATTGTCGAACCAGCGATTTTCGACTCCGACCCCTCAGCCGGCCCGGCTGCAATTGAGGTGTCCCGTACCCTGCTTAGCGACCGCACCGTCAACGACAAGGCAGCATTCAAGGGAGCACTTCTAATGTTAAGCGATCGCTGAAACCTGAACCTCAGTTTCAAGATTCAAGAAACCGAGAAACACCGCGCAATGTCGGCTGAAGCGTCGACGTGAGAGAACAAGAATTGAAACGACAGGCTGTCTTTTTCTCTACCTTTGA
Source organism: Mrakia gelida (assembly GCA_024345305.1). Classification (NCBI taxonomy): domain Eukaryota; kingdom Fungi; phylum Basidiomycota; class Tremellomycetes; order Cystofilobasidiales; family Mrakiaceae; genus Mrakia; species Mrakia gelida. Next base: position 250,281 of record BRON01000021.1, read on the forward strand.
TGCACCTCCCCACTTAGTCTCTTCATCCCAAGGATGTCTGGCATCACTCCCGTTCCTCCATTCCGCCTTCTCGCCCTTGCTCTCTTTTTTCGAGCTCTTCCATTTCCCTCGCCTTTTCTACTTTCAGCCAGCCGCACGACTTCGAGAGCCTGACCCAGGAAAGATTGCTGTCTTTCGTTCTCTTCCTCGCCAAAAAACGCCAAAGAAAGAGAGGAAGGAAAAGGTGACCGTTGCTGCGTCCGTTTGACCCGAGCTCGCCGAAGCGAGCTTCCTCTCCTCCGTCCTCCTTTTCATCCTTCCAACCTTCCAAACCATCCAGCCCTGTTTCAAGATGTCCAAAGAAGAAAAAGCATCTACGTCCTCATCAGTTCATCCTTCGGAATCGCCAGCGTCGAGTGGAGGAGGAGCCGGGACGAGCGACGGAGTGAAGGCAGGAGGGTCGAGGAAGGAAGGAGGAGGATCGAAACCTCGGGCTGCTTTGAAGAGAGGCTCAGCTTGTTTAGCTGGGATCCATCCTGATCTCGTTCGCTCTCGTTCTTCTTGGTCAGGTCGGAAACGAAAGCTTGTGAGCTGCTCGAGCTCAACTTCGACCTTCGTTCCCTTCAGCTTCGAGCTCGACTGACTCGATACCTCCCGCCTTTGTTCTCTTGCCGCCTACCAGAAGTGCACTGATGGCTTCCCTCGAAGTGCCGCTGCTGTTGCCGTTGCCGCTCTTGATGTAGTCGGCCATGTCGCCATGAGCGAGGACCAGGTCGATGAGACGTTTTTGCTCCGGCTTGGAATCCCACACTGACGTTACGTCCTTCTTTGCTGACTGCAGTCGGTTGCAAAGAACAGCGTAAAAGGTCAGAGGTTGTTGGACGAAACAAGGTTGCAAAATAAAGGACCGAAAGGACGACTTACCATACAGAATGCCTTGTACACAGTGCCAAGGTTGTAGTAGGCCCAGTTGTTGGCAACCGTAAGACATCGGCTCCGTCTGTCGAGTTGATCGATGGAGCGTAAGGAGGACGCCAGCCGACCCAGAGGACTGATTAAGGCGACATCTACTGGCGAAGACTCCGACGCCAGCCGGACCAGTACGTTGGTGATCCCGCCGGTTGCAGAGGTTGTTGGAAATGCTGGCTCCCGTGTCCGCGCTGCAGGAAGAGTGCTGAAGTCGAATAGTTGAAGAGTGTTGAGAAGCTGCACAGACTTGGACGCTCCGATCTGCTTTCTTGTCTTTGCTGGTTGATGGGTGAGCTTTGTAAAATCACGCAGAAGTCGGTTAGCGATCTATCTTACCGCGTAAGACTGGTCAGGGGGCAACACAGAAAGCACTCACATAAGCCCGCGACTGCCTTTCCACATCATCGAGTTCCATCTCAGAGTTGTTCCCGTCGGATCCATCATCATCCTGTTCGGGCGACAGGCAGATCTGAAGACAAGCGTGGTGAAAGGTTGAAATCAGGTCATCTGTCAAGCGTGGGACGAGAGAGATTCTGATACGAACATCGTAGTTGCCAGTCGACGTTTGGATCCAGATGTTGGGAGCGCAGCTCGACGTCATGAGCCCTGCTTGCTCAAAGCCGGCGATCATGGCAAGGTACATCCTCGCAGCGTTGTGTGCGATCTTGTCTCCTTTGCTGGCGTGAAGGGTTTCGTAGACCGAGTTGGCAAGGGAGACCAGGGATGGCTCTTCGACGGAGAGGGACTGCAAGGTTGGGCGGAGGACGTTGAAGGCAGACATCGAGAGTAGAGTGTTAAAGAGCAGTTGTTTTTGAGTGTGGAAGGTGGGAAGTGCGAAGGTAGCGGGGGATATAGATTAAGGAAGGTGTGACAGATGAAGGCCGAAAGCAAAGGGAAAGAGGGACGCTTTTGAATCGTTGACACCGCACAAAGGGAGGGTAGAACAAAGGGAGAGAACACGCTGAAACGACTCAAAGATCAGCAGGGGCAGGGGAAAAAGAAGCAAGGGGCCAAGGCGAAGACTGAAGCGAAGGAAACGAAGGGACAGATAGTCAGCCTGCGCTGATCGATCACCGGTCCCCTTTCATCCTCACCCTTACGCGCTTCATGTGCTTCGTCTATCGGCTGCGTCGCCGCTTCCGCTTCCCCTTCATACCTTTGTTCCCTTTGACCTTCACTTCGCACCCATCACAGCTTCGCTCTATTCCCTTTCATGATTTGAGGTATGACTGTTGTTTCTCCCTCACCCAGCTCTTTCTACCAACCATCACACCTACCAGCCGCACATCTCCCCTTCGTGCCCCCGCCCTCACCCTTGCAGTCCACTGATCGTCGTCTCCCTCAAGTCCAGAAACTTACTCGTCCTTCGCCACTTCTGTAAGTCCATTCATCGGCTGCTCGTCTTAGGTCCTCTGTCCGATGCAGGGTTGCTGTCGACGCAGTGACTGATCTCTTTTCTTGCTTCGGTCCGTCCAGACGTATCAGAACTACTCATGCCAGTCACAGACGACCTTCGATCTCAGTACGCTTTGACGAAGAAACTGGGCCAAGGCGGATTTGGGACAGTGTACAAAGCTCAGCGTCGCTCAGATCGGAAAGTGGGTCCTCACGTGCTTTCTTTCAGTCGTTTCGCATTTTTCTTCCACGAATACCCAGAGCTCAATATTTATGGTGACGCCTGGAATCTTTTCGCAGCTCTTTGCTGTCAAGACTATGAAGGTCCCTGCCAGGATGGACGTAGCCTTCACCAATGCAATCACCGTGGAAGTCCAGCTCCTTCGACAACTTGATCACGTCCACATCGTCCGCTTTGAGGACTACATCGAAACACCCCTTACGAAGAACATCATCATGGAGTTTTGCGCGAAAGGGGATCTTCACACCTTCATCAACAGTCACCGAAGTCAAGGGTGAGCCTTTCCTGGCTATGCCGCTTGTTCCCCTTCGTCAGGAAGGCGCACCTGACACATATGAATTAGTGTTTACGTTGACGAAGGAGCGATCCAGAATATAGTCATAAATCTCACCCTCGCTCTACACTACTGCCACACTCCGATTTCGACAAGAGGCGCGATCCCTCATCGGGACATCAAGCCTGATAATGGTACAATCAGGCTTTTTCACGCCGGAGTGAAGAGAAGTCCAGGACAAGGATGGCTTACTTCGCTAACCTTACCTCACGAGCATAGTACTTTTCGGCAGTGACGGGGTAGTGAAAATAGCAGACTTCGGACTGGCGAAGCTCCTGGATAGAAACCAGATCTTGACCCGTTCTCTTGTAGGAGTGTGTCTTGGTGATCTCTGGCTGGGTCAAAACCTGGGTCAAAACCTTGGGAAACCCCTTGCTGTCTTTTGAAATATTGATCTTCGTTCCCGTTAACAACGGTCTGGATTTCCTCTAGACACCTGGCTACCTCGCTCCTGTTCGTAGTATGACTCTTCCGCTCATTAGGCAACTACACTGTAAGTTTACCCGCGGTCCGTCTCATTGTTTCTACAGGAGGTCGAAAAGGGTTTGCCCTACGACGCCAAGACAGATATGTACGGTCTTGGCTGCCTTGGGTAAGAGATGGCGTCCCTCAAGTGAGTGAGAAACGAAAACGCGTTAGCCAAATCAGAATGCAAGAATGAGCAGCCTTTCTGACCAAACTTTTTTTCTGTCGTGGGGGTCCACGCTCCTCGGATTTCTCGCCCTTGCGTGTGTGCCAATGCCGTTTGTGTTCTTCTACCATGTGAGTTCTTCCCTGCCTCCTGCCGGCTTAAACCTCTTCAAGCATATTCTTGACTTTGATGTGTATGCTCTGTTCTGTGGTCATTCACAATTCAGGGGGAGCGCATCCGTCAACACTCGAGCTTCTCGCCCACCGCGACGGACGATGGACTTTGGCAACGGGAATCCCTCAAGTAAATGATGGTACCTTACACCACGAATCGGAGGCATACGCCCAGGAGTACGGGTCGGAGGCTGGGATGCGGGAGCAGCAGGCACAGAATGCACTGGAGAGAAGGCTGGCAGGAGAGACGCTCGTTTAGGGTTAGGGTCATGGTCAGGAAGAAGCGCTCTGCCAGGTAGAAGGGCTTAAGCTGTGTTATTCCCACGGATTCATCTTCAGGTTAGTTTTATGTTCTTCTCTCTTTCTTCGTTTAGGGAAATCCTCGTTTGTGGTCGCCGTCGTTAACTTCTTCGCCCTCCTTCCTCATCTTTCAAACAGCTCATCTCCCTAATTCCATCGCCTTCCCACCCCTGGAGAAACCCGCCTTTCCCTCCACCAGCTCCGTCCACCCAAATCGACCGGCAGAGCACCTTGGTGCTTTCCCTTTCGTTTTTCCGTCTTAGCTCAAGTCATCGGTTCGGTCGTTACTCTTTCCCTTTCTTCTGCTTACTTCCCTTCAACCGCTACTGTTTCTTTGTTCCGGTTTTGCTTTTGTCCCTTTGTTCATAACTCTTGCCCTGTCATTGTTTTATCCTTCGTAGTCTTTTGTTCTCACTTCCCTTTGGTCGCTTCGCCTCCCTCAAAAACACGTTCGCCTCACTTTCTACTTTTTCTTCTATCTTGAATCACCTTTGGGTTATACCTCGTCCTCGTTCCTCGATAAGTACCTGACTTCTCCTCGTCACGTCGCTCTTGTTCGCTCGCCATCCCCGCTTCTCGCTCGAGACTTGTTGTTGGGTCGTCCACTTGAGCTTAGGGATGTCTGCAGGATGTGGTTCAAAGCTTGTTGTATAAAGCTAGCTACTCGAAAGGTTTATATACTATGGAAATGGTCACGTGATCTGAAGGTAGCTTACAAAGCTGTTTACGAAGAATGGTTACTAACAAGGGGACTAAACGAGACGCGTTACTTACTAAGCTACTACGTAAGACCTCTCTGCGAGTCGCCACCTTCCAACACTCCCACTCGACGAGCTGAGAGTCCTTCCTTCATTTCCTCCTCTGCGGGTTTCCATCCATGTCTCCGCTGGTCTTCTGATCCACGCGTGAGGGTTCCTTCTGGATGTTGAGCGATTTCTTGAACCGTTCGAGTTTTTCGACTCCGAGTGAGCACCGTTCTTGGTTGTTTCGATAGCGCCTTGGTTGTCGACGTTTGCTGGGATCGATTCGGTGTCGTATCCGAGCTCAGCGAGGATCTTGGCGACCCATCTGAGGTTCCGGCATCCTGCGGAGAGAGCGATGTACTCTGCTTCAAGAGAAGAGAGACTGATTGCATTTTGGCGTCGACTCGCCCAGATGACTGTGGATCCAAAGACCTTGACGACGAATCCTGTTGTTGATCGTCTTGATTCCGTGTCTCCGGCGTAGTCGGAGTCGGTCCATAGTTCTGCGATTGGAGCGTCCGAGTGTCCTCCAAGTTGAAGCGACGTGTCTGCTGATCCTTATAGGTATCGCATGACCTTCTTGACTGCTCCCCAGTGAACCCGTCGTGGGTTCGAACTGAATCGGCTGAGAACTCCGACGGCGAAGGCGATGTCCGGTCGAGTGCAGACTTGGAGGTACATCAACGATCCCACCGCTTCGAGGTAGGGTACTCCGTCCAGCTTCTCTGATCCCGAATCCTCCGATTGGACCGACAGTTGCCTAAAGTCGTCCATCGGAACCTTGTTTGGTTTAGCGTCGGCCATGTTGAATCGTTCGAGGACCGTTTGAACGTATCGTTTCTGGCTGAGGTCCATTGTCCTCGCCTTGCGGTCCCTCGTAACGTCGATTCCGAGGATGGTTCCTGGGTTGAGGTCTCCTCTGTCGTCGATCTTGAATTCCTTTTGGATCTCCATCATGACCCACTCCAAATCCTCCTTGTCTCCTGCGGCGACGAAGTCGTCAACGTACTGGACCAACATGATCCGTCGTCCCTTCCTGGGAGAGTGTAGGGTTCTGAATATACGTGTTGGTTGAGTGGAGTAGTACGTTTGATGAGTGTGTATACTTGGGGTACGCTGGAACGGTCTAGCAGTGGCTCAAACCGGTTTCAACCGAACCTTTGGTTGAAACTTTCGACCACCTTTCTCGTTTCAACCATCTCCTCCTCTCTCAACCACGCAATCTATCCGTTCGATTCCAACTCACCCGAGGTGTCTCTACTAGTTAACACACAGTATAGACTCTCTGCCGAGACTTGAGCGTGACCGTGGAGAGCAAGAAACAGTTTCAACCGTTTCAACCACCCCTTGGTTGAAACCTTTCGGCTTCCTCTCAAATCTCTTGAGTCTTCTGTTTTCCTCCTTCGTACCATGGGTAAACACAACCCACGTCTCCTTCCTCCTCCCATCGCCCTTGTCCTCCCCTCACAAACTCCCACCCTTTGAGAGGAGAGAAAAGGGAAGGAGAGTGAGAAGGGAGAGAAAGAGCGAAGAGAGAGGACAAAGCGAGCCTCATTTCGAGCGTTTTGATTTCTGGTTCTGGTTTGTGTGTGGACGAGTCCAGTGTTGGAAGATGGGTAGGAACGGATGATGCTGAGAGATAATGATGTTTTTGGTTGAAGTAGTGCTTAACGAGGAAGAAGCAATGAAGAGAAAGACGACACACAAGGGAGGAAGGCAGGGAAGAGGGGAGGGAAGGGAAGAGAGAGAATAGGAGAGGGTGGGAGAGATAGGACCTGGGAAGAGATGTGGGCTGAACGCGTCGAGGGAGAGGGAACAAATCAGAGAGACGGATATCAGGTCCCCTCTTCATTGATCCACGTCCTCTCTTTCCAGAACTGGAGAGGTGAGGAGAGAGAAGGACGCGCGCACTCATGGTCCATTGTTTGCATACCACATCCACCCCTCTAAAGAGCTTGGAAGGGTGCCCAATCGGATGGAGACCCGATCTTTTCCAAAACTGGTGACTCTGCAAAAAACTGGCGAGGAGGCAGTCAACGCGGTCGAGTTCGGTCCAGCTCCAGAAGTGGCGAGAGGGAGTCTGCTCTCGCTCGCTTTCTCAAAACTGGTCGCGAAAAAGGAGGCTCTTCTCCTTTTTGCAGTCGTCCAGTTCTTACGGGTCGGTTTTTCCTCCTGTTTTTTCCGGACTTGCCTTGTCGTTCACGGTATACAGGGGGAGACGGGATGGGATGGGCGCGGAGGGAAGCGGCTGTCCAAAACTGGCGACCTCTGAGGAAGGAGGACCGCTGAGGGTTCAATTGCTTTCGAGTCCTTTGCAAAACTCCTCCGACCCCGATATTGCGTTCTAACCTCTCGGTATCTAGTACGAATTCTCGGAAAGCGATAAAGTAGGGATGAGCTCCAGCCTAGAGCGAGCGCGCGGGCGCCTGAGCAGGGCGGCCCTCAGTTCGAGCGTTGTGATTTTCGGTTTCTGTGCAGGCTCATAAGTAGAGAGGAGGTTTGGGAGAGAGAAGGAAGGGAATGGGAGAGGGGAGTGGCAATGTCGAGACGCCGACCTTCACGTCGGATCGATCCATCAAGAACGGACACCTCTCGAAGCAGGTCCCCTTCGCCTTGCTCGACGCAATGGAGGGAGGTGGAAAGACGTGGTGATCAAAGTCAATGGATCTATTGGACCAAGCGTGAGCATATTGGTTGTTATCATCACCCATTTTATCGAGATTGATGTTCTTGCTCTGGATCTCTTGGCAGCTTTGACAGAAAATCGCTTTACCTTCCCCACTCCAACACTTCGTCCTACTCCTTCTCT